>JAODTR010005610.1:0-11279 GCA_025399935.1 Amblyopsis rosae
TGATTTTACTGTACAGCACTTTGTGACCACTTCTATTGTTTGAAAGCGCTTTATAAATAAATTTGATTTGATTTGATTTGATCTTCAGCTAATTAAGGAAGTAAATTGGTTTAATTCCCAGACCGTGAACTTGAATAAGTGCTATGCTAATACAATATGTCCTGTTTTATTAAATCATTGTGGTTGATGAATGGAAACACCAGGAAGGCAAAGGCTTATTCAGTTGCCTGTCAAGTCTATAATGTCTTACTGTAAAATGATAAAGTCTAAATATTATTATACGTACTTATTATCAAAACTATTCCTTTGTACAGTAATGCATGTGTAGCTAATCCAGGTTAGTTACAGAATGAAACCACACTTTCTCGTGTGAGTTGCAATGACTAGACTAACCACACACTTCTGCATTTTGACAGTGAGCAAAATGAGAGGCGGGACCTCCAAGAGACGGCCTTCGAGGACCAGGTCATGCAGCCAGGTATGACCAGCTGTTGGCACATGTATGGGAAACATAAACAAAGCAAAACACAACTAATACTGTATGTGAAGCCACGTGCGTGTCTGTTTTGACCTCAGTACTTTCCCATATAATTGTTCTTCCCTCACGTCAGTGGAGCACATTTCACTGCCTCGAAATGTGCCCAGGAATCGGGCAGGATGGTGGGGTGGTCTGGGTGTTGGGCTCCCAGCTGGAAAGTTGTGGGTTCAAACCCTGGTGTTGACCTACATGTAAGCATCCTTGAGCAAGATGCCTACCCCCCAACTTCTCCTAGTGGTTGGTTGAACCTTACATGGCAGCGTTCACCATCGGTATTGGTGAATGGGCAAAATGCTGTAAAGTGCTATATAAAATGCAATTAATTTACTTACTAAAACAAAACGAGTCTTAACATGACAAACATCTGTAATGTACACTTTCTTTAGCCTTGTGAGACCACAGGTCTACAGATTGACTTTTGAGTATCAGTCTAGGACCCCTCAATTAATCAGCGTTTGTGAAAAAGGCGGTGCTAATACAGTACATACAGTACACAATCAAACGTCCTTACATTGGACCTGTATCTCACCCAAACCGTATGTTTACAATCAGCTAGAGCTCTGGCTGCTTTACACAGAATCGAGCCGTCCATTGAAACTGTTTTAAAAGAGCAGGCACTTTGAAAAAATACTTGGCAGCTGATTGGACGAACCATTTGGACCAGTGGAGCCAGTTCAACTCTTGCTGAAGCCAGTCAGAAAAGCCTTTAGTGCAGTTCTTTCCTCTTCTATAGCATTCCATTAAAACTGATGCTATTGCAGCACTACGCTAACCTCTTTAGGAATCGCCATTGTCGTTTTTGGGCCTCTCATTTGCTGCCCGTCCACCTGAACCACACCCGTATCTGTCAGTATGACGCTGATAGATCACACCAGGTTTACCAGGCTGAAGCACCGAGGGTCTCAAAGCTGGCGAGATCAGGATGGTTCCACAGCGTATGTATCGCACGCGTGGGCAACATACGCCACCCTGTTACCCTGGCGCTGGGGTTTCTCTCTATCTCCTCCCACTGCGATGTGAACAAGTGTACTCTGTGTGTTAAATACAGTATAGTCCAATGCTGTACTCTGTGTGTGTTTGATGCAGTATAGTCCAATTCTGTACTCTGTGTGTGTTTGATACAGTATAGTCCAATGCTGTACTCTGTGTGTGTTTGATACAGTATAGTCCAATGCTATACTCTGTGTGTGTTTGATACAGTATAGTCCAATGCTGTACAGTATATCTGTATGCTGTGTAGGGTGCACAATATATCGACTCTGCATTGTCGCAATATCACGCTTAGTTGTGTTTGATTTAGACCGAGCAGTAAGATGTGTGGCTGAGGAAGCTAATGACATATTAGATATCGAAGAGGTAGTATTAGTGGCCACAAATAATGCCTCCTCTGTAGCTAGGAATTACTGCTGTACCAGTCCAATATCACGTGTTTTGATGTGTTATGAATATATTTTGATGCATTTTCCCGTATCCTTTGTGTTCTTACTTATGCTTAAACATATGTAAATGAATATCGATATTGCAGTTTTCATGATCGATATATCGCACAATCACATTTTGTCAATATCGTGCAGCCCCAGCCTGTATTGTCTGTGCTTCACATCGGGCCTCACTGGGGTTTGTCTTGCAGCACACGGAACACCTCTGGAAGATGATTCCACCCAGGAGAGCAAAGACGAAGAGACGGGGAGGAAGTAAGTGATCGTTAACCAATCGTGTGGCTGCACTGACGTAAGCCACCTGCCCATACTGGCTTCCTAAATGCCTGCCCGGGGTGCTTCAAAGATGGCTGAGTGGCGAGACTTTGGCTCTGTTGCCTTCCCCTCTCTCTCTCTCTCTCTCTCTCTCTCTCTCTCTCTCTCTCTCTCCCCCTTCTCTCCCTCTCTCTCACCCCCTTCTCTCTCTTTCTCTCTCTCTCCAGCTCTCTCTCTTTCTCCCTCTCCCTCCTGCTTCCTCACTCTCTCTCATCCTCCCCTTCTGCCTCTCTCCCTCCCTCCTTCCATTTTTCTCTCTCCCTCCCTCTCTCTCTAACAGTGTTTACTTTTGTTTGTTTTGTTGACACTCATGTCACAACAACCTGAGTGCTGGTTGGCTGGCTTTCCTCTCTGCTCCACCCCTTAGTAAACCCCAACCCCATAGTAAACACCCACCCCTTAGTAAACACCCACCCCTTTGTAAACACCACCCCTTAGTAAACATCCACCCCTTTGCAAACACCAACCCCTTAGTAAACACCCACCCCTTTGTAAACACCCACCCCTTAGTAAACAGTTGGATTTCAAAATATATACTGCACTTAAATGTGCATTTGTGTGCTGTTACGCAATCAAGAAGTGTACCTTTAAACGTGCACACACAGACACACACACCCACACACACACGCACACACACACACGTGCGCACACACAAATGCTTGGTCACTCCCTCCTAAGAGGACTGATGTGCGTCTTTCATTAGGCCTAGACTCGCCCTGCTGTGGCCAGCTGAGGTAATTACGCCTTCCGTAACACAACGCGCCACGCCCGTCTATTAAAGGCGGAGTCAGGGATTCCGGAGAAAGATTGTTGATAGCTCGATCGAAACAAAACCTCTCCCTTCACCTCCCCTCAGAAGCTCCACTTCCAATTCCTCGTGTGTTTTACAGTCTACAGAGACACGTCACGCACACAACAACAGACTGACCAACTGACAGTAAGTCAGGATGGTGGACCAATCAGGGTGGCTAAGTGTGATGACGCTGAAGTCAAGCGTTTCTTTAGATATGGTGCTAGAGCTAGATGAGGTGATACAAACAGTTGTAGCAATGCAGATTGGGTAAAAGATGGCCAGTTGTTTCAGAAAGGTCTACGCCCAGTAGGGGGCAAAGACAGCAAACACTTCCCAATGGAGCGTGTCCAGACCATGTGTTCACCAAGTGCATTGTGGGTCTGGGTTACGCCAGGCCGTAGGTTTGGGTATCAGCCAATGGAAAAACTGGTCCAACTATTTATTCTTTGTCTTAAAACGCTTATTTTATGTTCATGTTATTTCCAAATGGCAGGTGATTATGCAGCATTATAGGCCCCTTTAAGTGGCTCAAATGTTTGATCTCATCTTAGTGTTTTTCACTGATCAAGGGATTGGGATTGATGCTGTCATATACTCATGATTTAAACCCCCTCCCGTCCACCCCCGTCCTGATAGCTGCCACTGGCCACTATTCCCCTGCTAAATCCTGACCAATCTAAAGGTATTTAATAATGCCTTGCTGCTTTACATAAATGGCCGCTCACGCTGCATTTGGGCTATTTGGGGTGCATTAGCTATGTGACAGCTTACTCTGTCTGCAAGCCAGCCAATAGCATCAGCAATAGCAGCAGCCTCGAGCTGTTGGATGTACAGTGTTTTGATGGTGTAAAAATGGGATCTGGTTTTGAACATTTAGCGATCTTAATTTTGTGTACTGGTCTTTGTTAGTGCTATCTGTGAAATGTATGAAACTTTCTGTTGTGAAATTCTTCATATCTGTCTGTGGACTTCTACTTATATCAAAGTCCTTATAGGCACGTCTCGCCACTCGGCAACGATCTTTTAACTTCCGGACTTTTAATAAATTAATAGGGAGCGAGCCATAACCGCTCTTTCAGTAAACATTGGGACATAAGAATGACATAAGACTTAAAAAGCATTTTTTTCGCCAGTTTGAAATTCCACTGTGCATGCGCAAGGTTTCGCAAAACACCGAATTGTCTTAAAAGGTAATCCGTTCTGCAATTATAAAGCAGGCGATTGGCTCTCCTGGGGGAGAGGCGGGACATGTTTTTTCCAACTGTCACCTTTGGTGTTTCATAGTTCTGCTGTAGAGCTCCATCCACAATTCTCAAAGTTGTCAGGCTCTTCGGCGGGGTGGACCCAAACGCACAACACGCAGGTTCTCAAGATACAGGGGTTTATTTAGGCTCACCAACATGACACGCATGCATGCGTGCGAAACAGAGGGCTGACATTAAACGAAGATTCAACAAAGACAACAGAACACACTAGGGCTTAAATACAGGAACACAACACAGGCCATTGGACACAGACAACAAGTGGCAGGTGAAATCAGTAGCAATTAAAACGGGCAAGACCAGGAACACATAGGAAACATGGACCGGAACACAGGGGAAAGATGGACTGGAACACAGGGAAGGGAACACAGGGGAGGCGGACTGGAACACATGGGAAACATGGACCGGAACACAGGGGAAAGATGGATTGGAAGACAGGGAAGGGAACACAGGGGAGGTGGACTGGAACACATGGGAAACATGGACCGGAACACAGGGGAAAGATGGACTGGAACACAGGGAAGGCAACACAGGGGAGGCGGACTGCAGGATGTGACAAAAGTGTCATATCTATATAACGTCTCTGCATATATGTTGTGTTAAAGAGATATTAATATAATCTATTCTATCTTTCATTTGATTGAGGAACGAGTGAGAACAATAAGGCTAGCGGCCTAGCTAGCAGGCCTAGCGAGAGACAAGCGTTCACATGGAAACGTGCCTAAACATTCTCTCTAGCTGTGCGCCAACTAACTAAGCCCTGCTATTACAATAAATCTAGTTTTATAGCATTACAAGTAGGGCTGGCCCCAAATATTCGATTATTCGGGTATTCGTTCGTTGGATATGTATTCGATTTAAATATTGGGATGTTTTCCCATTAATCTCTACTGTCTCCATATAAACCCACATGTTGAAATGTAATTGCCTACAATTGATTGCAATTTGCTCATTTTGTAAAAAGAGAGCAAGGCTATTCATTCAACACACTTTTATTGGCTAATACAGGAGGTATATGCTATTTGACAGCTCTGACTGGCTCAATTGACGTGTCAATCAAAGTGGCCATTTTGAGCGCATGACTATGTTTATGTGTGCTCACTGACGATAAGAATCGAAGATTACTTCTGTTATACGTCTTAATTATAGTTGAGTGTTTTTAATGTTGTTTTTTGTTGGTATTCGAAACCTGTAAAATAGTATTCGGGACAGCCCTAGTTACAAGCATTTATATTTTAACTCATCTCAATTACACCAAAGTATGCTTAGAAAACAGTGTACTGATCGATAAAGTATTTATAATAGATTTAATTGTTGCACACAGCTACTTAATAATCTCTAAAGCTTTGAGATATAATTTGTGACAGATGTAACTCTAACTTTTCTTAACGAGGATGTCGTCGCCTGCTATAAAAGCAAGTTTTCTGGACAAGTAGACACTTTATTAGACTGACTGACTGACATTCAACTCTTTATTTGTATTGGAACAAATGTGCTTCCTTTTCATAAGAGCATTCCATATCTGAGGTTTAACAATGACCTGTATGTGTAATTGTCTATCTGACTTTTCTAATTTAATGAAAACACATTGTGAACTCGTGCTGTTTTGGAACACTGCTTTTTGAAATATTGTAATAACATTTTATCATTTTTTGATATCAGTGCTGTATTTTGGCCTCCTATGTAACTGTATGCTCTTTTTTTTAGGGCTGATGGAATTAAAGCTGTTATGTCAGAGCTGGATTTAGCCAATCAGGTAAGTTCATGACACCCTATATTTCCCTCTCAACAAGGCTACATTATCTATAGCAAAATGTCAAACTCCCATAATAATAATAATAATAATAATAATAATAATAAACACAAAACTAGCAAGTGGCACAATATAAGGGAAAGAGATTATTTGTATTTTTTAGACACAGCATGCACCCCTCTATTGATTTCTAACAGTACACAGCAAAGTTAAAGACCCAGGCTAAGTATTCTCAGTGACATCTAATAGGTCAACATTAGCCTGTGCATGAGCGTGTTGCGTTGTATTGTTCTAATAAACCTTACAGTCAGTCAGTATAATATATGGAGCAGGTCTACTAGAAATGGTGACACAAAAGCTCTGTTAGGGAACTCTAAAATCACTCACCAAACCGAAATAGCTAAACAGCACACAATGAAAGCTTGTGGGGTTTCTACGTTTCTACTGTTTTTCAGTGCAGAACAGAAGTATTTTGCCGTCCCACATATGTTGCCGTTCATCATGTGTATCCTAGGTCTCAGATGCTCAGCTTGAAGTATGTATCTGCTCTCTGTTACTATAGTAACAGAGAGTGAACAAAGCTACTATTGTAACAGAAAATAAACAAATCGACCTCAGTCCTCTCAAGTGATTTCTGCAGAGAGGAAAGGTCAAATGACCTCCTTTCAAAAACATGAAACATGCATCTCTTGACAAGACATTGACCTGCACTGGAGAGTAGGTAAAGGTCACAACATATTTAAAGATTATATAGCAGCAAAAAAAAACAATTTTCTATGTAAAGACACAGTATAGGGGTGTAATGGAGAGAATGAGGAGAGAATGAATCTGTGTGTTTGTAATCCAAGCTTCAGTTTTTTAGTTATTATAGTCAGTCTGTGTTTGTGTGTGTGTTCGTGCATGTGTGTGTGCACGTGTGTGTGTGCATGCTTGTGTGTGTGCGTGCATGTGTGTGTGTGTGTGTGTGTGCACGCGCGCGTTTGTGCACGCATATGTGCGTGCATGTGTGTTTGTGCGCATGTGTTTGTGAATGTCACACGGGTTGGTGAGTGGTGTGCTGTTTTGGCCAGATCGTTGCCCTCCACACACACATAACGATAGAAACAGATCAGCACACTAACTGTCATTAGGTGAATGGTCTCTTATATTTTGTAAATTGGCTGGATTGTATAGTGTGCACCCGGCATTAGTCTTTTTGTTTGTTTCTGTAGAAAGCTTTTTAGGTATTTTCTTCACAGTACCAGCTGGTTCTTCATGTTGTCGTGTGTGTGTGTGTGTGTCCCCCCCCCGGTCTACAGAGAGCAGACGAGGCAGAACGAACGGCAGAGTCTCTTCGTGAACAGCTCACGTCGGCCACCAAGTCCTTGCAGCTGGCCCGCGAGATGCAGACGTCTCCGGACATGGTGCGTTGACATGACAACAGGCCTGGAACCAGCATCTCTAGTCAGGGCATTGTGTCGATGACGGCTCCTTTGCGATCAGTGCTCTCTTTTCTATACCTTTTCTATACCTGTGGTCTGAGTTAAAGTGGTTCTGTGTGACTTTCTCCCACTAGATGTCACTCTAGACCCACCTGCATCTTAGAACAATTCCTCCCGTGGTCCACGCACACGCACACACTAGCATGCGCGCACGGCCGGATTGAGGAGCTTGGATAACAACACACACACACACACACACACACAGGGAGAGTGACATCATTCCCTGCTCAGGACACCATCACTCCACTAGCTGTTTGCTGCTGCATTAATGTTAGCATAGGGCTTTTTTTTTGTGTTGATACATTTCTTCTTTTGACACCAGTTCTGACAGAGGCAGCAGGAATGAATATACACTTGCCAGTAGTTACTACCCAGGCCATTAACATAATGCGTGATTTCCATTGATATGGTATAATATACAGTAGATTGGCTATAACAAAAAATCTGAAAAACAATCGTGCTCTTGGGGGCCCTCTGGTGGCCACGCTGGAGGGGACTAGTTGGCGTATACGACATGCCGTGGGTCTGATCCAGTTGCTCTCTCTGGATCCTGCACACAGGAGCCAGCCCTGCAGGGCCGGCCCGGGGCGGAGCTGGGTGCCGAGGAGCGGGAGGTGCTGCGGCTGGCGGAGGACGTGCAGAGGCTGCAGGCCAGCCTGGACAGCGTCCGCCACACCACCGCCGCACAGATCCACCTGCTGCAGCAGGAGCTCAACGGCAAGGAGCTGGCACTCAAGGTGAGAGCTGGAGGTCAAGGTGAGCTGGAGGTCAAGGTGAGAGCAAGAGGTCAAGGTGAGCTGGAGGTCAAGGTGAGCTAAAGGTCAAGGTGAGCTGGAGGTCAGGGTGAGAGCTGGAGGTCAAGGTGAGCTGGAGGTCAGGGTGAGCTAAAGGTCAAGGTGAGAGCTGGAGGTCAAGGTGAGCTGGAGGTCAAGGTGAGAGCTAGAGGTCAAGGTGAGCTGGAGGTCAAGTTGAGCTAAAGGTCAAGGTGAGCTGAAGGTCAAGGTGAGAGCTAGAGGTCAAGGTGAGACCTAGAGGTCAAGGTGATAAATAATACTATGGTAAGATAATGAAATGCGTTTATTTAAAGCGTATATTTAAGTCCTTGCTGTAAAATATACAGCATATTTCTACTGCTGCTATAAACATATTTTACAGTTGAGTGTTATGTTTTTATGGTGTTTCATTGTTACTTACTAGAGTTTACGGTCTTTTACTGTCATCATCTGACAGTTCTAATATCTAGAAATGTTTTACAGTACATATATATGTATATATATGTATGGTTCAGGAACAAACAACAACACCATCCCAGTGGTGCAAGAGATGCTAATAACAGAGTCCGTTCTCCTGCTCTCCTCCCACACAGTGTCTGGAGGACAAGCTTCAGGAGCAGGCCGACTACGAGGAGGTCAAGAAGGAGCTCAGGTATAGTTGACCTCTGACCCTGCTCACACTGATTACTCCGACCGGTGCACCAATCAAAGGCGGGACACAGATTCCTTCTTTTGAGACCTAGAGTGGTTGCAGTGGTGGATGCGTGTTGTCCAGGACACAGGTCTGCCCTTTACAAGCCACCCTGATGGCATTCTCACGCACCGCCCAGACACCCTGGAGACCAACATTAACATTTACATTTAGTCTGGCAAAAAGCGGCCACACCTCATTGGTTAGCATGGAACCTGCTTATTAGAGGGGTATGTGTGCGACCGACCTTGGTCTGCTCAAAAGATATTGAGGTCTGTGGGGAATGCTGAGACAGATGCACCCCCCGCTACTGTTGGACTGCTCCACGTCAGGCGATCTGCTTCGTAAGTTGACGTTTCATCACCCCAGTCATTTGCTGTAACCACGTGAGGTGACTTGAATACCCTGTTTTGTGTGGTTGAATGGGATTCAATGCAGTGTTTGTATTGGATGGGTATATTGAAGAGAAGGAGGGCGGCCTGCTGTTGCCTAGCGTCGGGCTGTCACTATTCCATATAGATAACCGAGTCAACGGTTAGCACTGGTTATGATCTGGGGCTTGTGGGAAATGTTGTCTTGCTACACATTTGGACATCAGCCATGGAAGTTGGTAAATGCGACAATGCCAAATAGATTTGGTGGAAGTCAGCCTGTGATCCTTGAAGGGAGAAATTCCTTTCTTAATAAATTCCCACATGTATTAAAAAAAAAAAAATTGTATGTTTTTGTTTGTGTGTGTGTATGTATGACATCTGTGGGAATACATTTTTTGTCAGATATAATTGAATAACCATGAAATATGTCAGCCTAGGTTTAATGGTTTCCATTGCATTGCATCTTATTTATATGGTCTGACGAGGTATCAGAATTGAGTTGCTTTAGACGACATGGTACACCTTGTGATGAAAATGTATTATTTATTGTGTTTGACAGCTTTCTGAAGTCCATGGAGTTTATCACGTCCAAGTGTTCCTCAGCCCAGGTACAGTAAAATGGCATGTTCAGATCCTTATGATTCTGTTGCTCTGCAGACAGACAGTTGTCTCCTTCCCTTATGTTCCCCAGGATGTAAAGCCTGTGGAAGGCCTGAACCCAGGCCTGCAGCCAGAGAGGCCCCCCCTCCATCTGACCAGCAACCAGTCCTACAGTGAGTCAGCACATTCACACGCGCACACACACACACACACGTGCATGCACACCCAAATGCAAGCACGCACATATACTGTACACACACACACGCATACACACGCATACATACGCATTACGCAAACACACATGTACTGTACACATAAACATGCATGTACACACACATACAGTATGCACACACACGCCCACAAATACATGCATACGTGCATGCACACAAATACGCACATGCGCACACGTGCATATTACAATACAGGCAAAATCCTGATTTCTGATTGTTGGACATCTGTCATTCTTCTTGTAAGTTCTAGATAAGCAAATATTTATTTTTGTTTATATTTAAAGCATATTAATAGGATTGTATTACTAAAGGTTTGCATGGTACAGAATAGGAAACAGTGTGTGTAATCATAAATATCAACTTTACTCTTTAACAGCAGCAGAAAGCTTAGATGTTGAAAAGTTGAAAAGCGTCTGTTCATGACGAAGTTGGCCCTGCTGTTCATGCATTTCCCACCAGAGGATACAAAGAGAATTTTATTGCGGGTACAATGAGATCCATCTCTCGAGTGGAGCTGCATTTAGCAGAGGTTGTACTGCGACTGTGGTTTGATGTGGACGAGGAGAACAATTACGCTTGTGGGTGCAACTTTGCACTAACTATTTCCAAGGTTGTCCTCATTTGTGTTGAGGGATCATATTCGCTTTCACCGATTTGGCAACGCACAGCAAAGCCCAGAAACCAGCATTTCTCCACTGACCTCAAAGACATGAAACTGATGGCATTTGGAGGCACATGTCCCGCCCCTGGTTAACGTTAATGTTAGTGGGGGTACACCTCTCAGCCCCTCCCATCACTCAGCTCCTAGACGCATTTATCAAAGTGGTGTAGGAGGAGGAGTCAGGCTCAGAGCTGGGGTGCAGGTACACTTTAAAGGTGGAGTCATGCTCAGAGCTGGGGTGCAGCTACATTTTAAAGGTGGAGTCATGCTCAGAGCTGGGGTGCAGCTACATTTTAAAGGTGGAGTCAGGCTCAGAGCTGGGGTGCAGCTACACTTTAAAGGTGGAGTCAGGCTCAGAGCTGGGGTGCA
>JAODTR010005611.1:0-7500 GCA_025399935.1 Amblyopsis rosae
GAGAGAGAGAGAGAGAGAGAGAGAGAGAGAGAGAGAGAGAGAGAGAGAGAGAGAGAGAGAGAGAGAGAGAGATTGTGAAGGGGCTCAGGCCTGTCACTGAGGCCAGGTGAGGCAGATCAGACCCTCTACTGTGGAGTGTTTGTGGATTGGTTTTGGCTGGGGGCTAAATCCACCCACCCCCCCTCTCTCTCACACACACTCTCTCTCCCCTTCCTCCACTGCTCATGCATCACACGACACACCCTGTCCTCTGTGGCGTAGGTGCCACACACTGTTTACACACACAGACACCGCTCACGCGTCGCATGGGCAGGCAGGCAGCCAGTCTGTTTTAGTGGCATTCCGGCTCCTGATTAAACCAGTGCTTATTGATAATTAAACACTGTGCTTCGTGGCAGTGTCCAGAATCCTATAGCACACACACACACCCATACACACACACACACACACAGACACGCACACACGCAGACGCGCGCACACACACACACACACACACACACACACACACATCTCCTCCCTTCCTCTCCTCCTTGCCTTTCAGGGGGGCCGCAGGTGGCATCATTGGCAGTAATGTCTTCTAATTGTTGGCAGCGCTGCCCGGGGTAAAGATACGTACCGGGCTGCAGGAGATGCTTGGCATGGCATACGGTCTGTGGGGAAGGAGGAGTGGTGGGGGGAGGGGCGAATGGGGGTCAAGCAAGGAGGCAAGCAAGACAGAAGGGGAGAGGAATGAGTTATACGGCATTGATGGAACCAAGGAACCAGGGAAGGAACCAAGGAAGGAACCAGGGAAGCAGGGAAGGAACCAAGGAAGGAACCAGGGAAGCAGGGAAGCAGGGAAGGAACCAGGGAAGGAACCAGGGAACCAGGGAAGGAACCAGGGAAAGAAGCAGGGAAGGAAGCAGGGAAGTAACCAGGGAACCAGGGAAGCAGGGAAGGAACCAGGGAAGGAAGCAGGGAAGGGAATCAGGGAAGGCAGGAAGGAAGTGTGAATAAAGAACAAGGGGGACTATGACTGGACCAGCCCTCCCCCAGGTATGCAGCACAGAGCCTCTGGCCTCGTGTTCCAAAACACAGCTGGGCTGCAGGCATGTTGGACTACACTACCCATAATGCTCTTGCCACCAGCATGCCACAGAAGGAGTCTTGCACAAGTCCGATTTTACAGTAATTGCACTGACTTTTTTAATTCACTACTTGTTTAACACCTACAACGCACACAACTTTTTAATGTGCACATAAACATACATGCACGTAGGTAGATTATACACACACACACAAAGGTAGATTTATATATTTTTTATTACACACCATAGGCTCTGGTACACACTACGCACCGAGAGATTTTTCTACCGCTCTCTCCACCTCATATATAATTTGTGTCGACTTTCGCTGATGCAACAGCAACATTTCAGTTATTCTACGCTACCTGTATGGCTTCAAGGGGGCCTCAGCGTATAACGCTCAACCTGAGCTCGCTGTATTACCGAGTGCACGCCTGACAATATGCTAAACTGTGTGCCTGTGTGTGGGTGTCCAGAATAAAACAATGCCACGCTATGAGTCATGGTTCATTAGAATGCTGGGTGGGTACTGTGTATTCCTAGTCTGGGTACCTGTACGTGTGCGTGTGTGTGTGCATGTGTGTGCGCATATGTGTGTGCGTGTGTGCATGCATGTGTGTGTGAGCGCAGACAGGTGACTCAGCAGATCCCATGTGGTTTGAAAGCACCTGCTCCTCGCTGCTCAAAGACAGGTGTTGCGGTCACCTTGGACGTCATCGCAGAGACGGTCTGACTGAATCAGTGGCCGAGCGACAAATTATGATTTGTTCATTTATCAGTCTTTGCAGGTGGGGGGGGTTGCGTTGGGACATTTTAAAATAAGGCTGTGAAGGTCTCATTTAGCAGAGAGTACGCCCGAACACACTGGAGGCATTGGCTAGGAAAAGTAACAGCGGTCAACGGTTTCCTAGTAAGAACATAGAGTAGGGCAGAGTAGTGAGCCGAGATCAATTCATAAAATCCCAAGATCTATCTTTTAAGACCATATATATTAAACATTTGCGTGCTTCCCCTTTAAGACTGTAGGACCGGTGCAACGTATGTCTGCTTTTCCTTTAAAACCGAGTTGAAGATGAGTGTGTTGGATTATGTCTATTTTCAAATACAAGACACATGCTGTGTCTTGGACAGGATGCTGAAATGGTCAGGAAGACAAAACGCATTACGCATTTTTTGTCTGTGTGGACTGTATGAACTTTCCTAAAGCTAAGTAATGGCTGGCGATCTGCGCAAGGACAATATGATGTTGTGTAGGTTACAGCTTTAATTTGAGGATGAAAACAACAATGCAGACCAGATTACAAGAATGCGTGTATTAATGCGTTCTAGTGCCACCAAAACACTAGAAATGCATTCTCTTGTATTAAAATGAGCTTGTGTCATAGACTGTTTACACAAATGCACTACTTTAGCTTACGTGGCTGAGGCAACAGAAATATGGTGCACTTCAATAATTTACCAAATATCAAGTTTATTTTCTTGCAGCTCCATCATCAGAAGCTGTTGGTTGGCATAGCGTGCAAAACTAATATGACATGGTGAAATATCTAATGTATTTTGCTCAGCTGGGTCACGTAGTTAGCATAGTGCTTCAGCCAGATGTGTTTCCCTACAGTGGGTGTAGACTTTGCTCTTGGTTTCTGACTGCCTGCATTTAATATCATTCTTCTCTAATTCTTCGATAAAAAACTCAAATATTGGTTCCATCCCTTGTTATTATTGCATCCCGTCACACAGCAGCTTTACATTTTCCTTAAATGTTTAAGGTTTTTGTTAATGTGACGAGCGGTGTTGTGCCACATTGTGTATGCCTGCCGAAATCCAAAAGTGGATTTTATTTTTATGAGCTGTATTCCTGCTCAAAAATATTTAAACTTGTATACAAAGAGATTATTTATAATATAGGGCACATAGCATGTAAAATACCGTATCATTGTAAAATATATGTTTTTATTTTATATGGGTCTTATGACACTTCTATTGCAGAAATGTGCCCTATTGTAACAGAAAACTCCATTACAGAATAGAAAATAGAAAATAAAATTGATTTTGTACTTTGTGAATTCGAATCGAATCGTTTCTGGAAACCAGTGGCGATACCCAGCCCTAATAACCACTATACGAATCAAGTCAATATATTACTGTAAATTTGTTTTTATCTAGTTCCACAGCCAAGACATCATGACTTAGCCTGTTTGTAAATGTAATGTAGTAGTCCAGACATAATATTCAACGGGATGAAATTGTGACAAGTCAACGTGTGTGGACATACAGTACTGTAGCTCCCGTAGCTCCTGTTAGTGAGGATAATGGTTGGTTATGGTACTAGTCACATTAAAACCCATACCGGTAGGAATACCTGGAATTTGGTGCCAATAGTCTACCCAACATTTTTGTCTTTACTTTGTCTAACACATTTAATGTCAGTTGTAGAACACCGCATTGAAAACTGGACGCATGTGGGTGTGACTGCTATTTTGCCCTTATCCCAAAGTGACTTGGAATTAGCTGCATCCTATAATTCTATAGCAAAGCTTCGCCAATGACCTAACACATTGAACGTTAACCAAGCCGCTGGTGGATGCTCTCTTTGTCTCACTCTTGTAGACGCTCACATAAATTATTGCCGAAAATATGTGGCCCACCTACATTTTCTCTTGTTAGCCCAGGAGTAGGGTATAAGTCATGTGAATGAGGGGTATGAGTCATGTGAATGAAGAATTTACTCATCTTGGATCTCTGCTATAGCCAATGTTGCATCCAAAGTGCACCCGTGTCGCATCACAGCAAACCTTCAAGTGTCACACACCAAAATCATAGTGAGATGTTGTGTTTATAGATTACTTTTCATAGCGTAGCTGCTAGCAATAGAGCATTTGTGTGCATGTGCATGTGTGTGTGTGTGTGTGTGTGTGTGTGTGTGTGTGTGTCTTATCTCACACGGCAGATAGGCAGGTGAGACAACTTCATATGAATCCATGCTGGCAGTAATACACGTGCACACACAATCATGGCATATCTCCCAGGCTCCACTGCGTACGCACACACGTGCACACACATTGGGCTTTCTCCATCAAACTACATTTCGAGGGGAGAAATCCATTGGAATGAAAACTGCAGCAAGGTTATGGCAACGCACACATGCACGCACGCACACACACGCACACACACACACACACACACACACTCACACTGTAAGGTGGTGCTGCATTGCCATGGCAACGGTGAGGAGAGCGTAAAGTGGGCGCTAGAGTAAATGTCTCAAGGTTATTCCATCTATTCATGTTCTAATAACATCACTCTTTTTATGGAAATATTATTACAGGCCTCATGCCCCATGATAGATGTACATATCAGATTTTCACAAGCCAGTCTTCCCCCCCTAAATATGTTTCATTGAATGTGAGAATTTCATTATTTCTTGATGAAGTCAAGGAAATGAATCACACCAGGGCTTTACCAAAACAGCACTCCACTTGATGCCTGATTTCGCACCATTGCACATGTTTGCATGAGTGTGTTTGCCTGCCCGGTTAAAATGGGACGTGATTGGTCAAAACCAGTGATGCCCCTCCTTCTCGGAAAGAGGGAATGATGGGACATGATGTTTTAGTAAAGGAGACAGAAATGCAGGCATGAGCGAGTTAGAAATGAGGGAGTACAAATAGTTAGCATGATTGATACAGTAGCATGACTGTAGATTAGCATACTGAGATTGACGACATAGAAAGACGTGTGTGTGTCTGTGTGCGTGCGTGCGTGCGTGTGTGTGCAAGTGTGCGTCAGGGGTGAGGCAGAGCGGGTGAGCGCCTGCCGCTCTCCTGATGTTTGCGGAGGCGGGGTCAATAGGGCAGGTGCCTGCTGGGAGTTTGAGTTCCCCACCTGCTCCACTCTCAGGACACATATGTGGCCTGTAGAAGCCAATGGCAGCAGGGCTGATAAACAGCATGCTAGCTGGATCTAATGAGGGACGAGCAGGTGTAGTGTAACTCTCTTCCCCTCCGCCCCCCATAACCCCCACCCCCGCCTTAGATGGTGTGTGTGTGTGTGTTTGCGCGCACGTGCAACGACATATGGGGCATAAGCATAATTAATACATATGAAATTCACGCACACATGCACGCAGTCACACACAATGCCACAAATAGGGCCTCCGTGCGCTACAGTGTGTGCATGTACAGACATAAGGGGTGTTTGAGCACGTGCATGTGTACATATAAGCACTGAGGTTATAATTCCCCACAGCGGCAGACATACTGTAGCATTTTGCCACGACGCTCTGCCCCAAATGTGCGTTTGATTTTACAAGGCATATGTTTTGTGCAGAGCAGGGTACAAAAAATAGTATACAACTTGATACCGCTTTTCATTTACAAGTTGTCAGCTAATATGGTAAATGTGCTTCCAAGACAATTCCAAGTACACGTACAGGGCTGTGTGTCAAGTTGTTGCTACAGCACGTAGAAGATATTTACCTATTTCACCTCCTGCCATACTGTATCTACACACCGTTTCTCATTTGTGTTCAATTATGTCTACACAGGAGTCTATAGACTAGAGACTTGGAAAATCCATTCTGCAGTCCATATACGCATATGGGGTGATTACCACAAGTATGTAGAATCTCTTGCTGTATTATTCCAGTAACCCATCTGACCCACCTGAATATGTTGAGAATTAAACAGGCTAAACTAAACTTGCCACAACCTTCCCAAGCTATTACTAACACCGTAACTGTAGCTCAAGTTATGTTTTGCTCTTTATATTTTCTTTTCTGTTTCGGCTCATGGCAGGTTTGTTCCCCTTTAGGAGAAAACATGTGACTAAAAAAGACAACAAAGCACTACCAAACCTTCCCTAACGTCCCCAACCACACATACAAACATAATAATAATAATAATAATAAATATTCTTTCAATCACAAACCATCTCAAAGATACAAAACATTTTTCATAGCGGCTAAATCGTAAAAGATATTTTGGGACTAATTAAGGAGGTTTGCGGTGGCGCGTCAGACCATGAACCACTAAGACAGGCAATTTCTCCGCTCTTTCTCCTCTCTCCTCACAACTATTAATTGATCTCCAGGGAGCCTCGCTGGTTAAACCTTTCAGAACTGTGGAGGATACTGTGGCACAAATCTCTACTAGAGACACGCAGTGCAAGGCCGGGTTATAGGAAGCTCCCCTTATTTCACCACTCATTAATGAAGCCAATCGGAAAACAGCAGCAGTGTCCTCAGTAATGCACTTTACGCCAGGTAACAAGGAAACTAACCCCCAAATGTTAGGTTACTGGCTCAAAATGGAGGCTTCAGAGAGGGTTCTGACACACTGAACATAATATAACCCATGCTTGTTTTGACTGGAATGCAACCATTTACTGTAAATCCAGCACCTCTGCTATAGCTGGCTGCATTGTAAATGATGAGGTCTGTCTTAATTTCGGTGCTTTTTCTGGAAACGTGGCATGTCTGGTACAGTATGTGCATGTGTATATGTTTTCTTTACATGAAAAAGTATTAAATATTATACTCTCATACAGATATTCTCTACAGCATGTGTATAAGATGCTTTGCTGGGCTACAACCAGGATAAGCATGCACGCAGGTTTGTGCATATGTGGCACCACCATTGTGTGCATTTGTTTTCTGGGCCTTGTGTTCATGTGTTGGTGTGTACCCACATCACGGGCAATAGCATCAACAGAGGAAGTGTGAGGTACGGTTTGCCTTGAGAAGCTTTCAATGTGTTGTTCACACGTCAGCGCAGAGGCTAGCTAGCTAGCAGCAAACATGTCTACAAAAAAGGTAACCTGACATGCCAGAGGAATTGTTGTCCATCTGGGGAGCCGTACATTGAAACTGTTTGTAAAGGGCAGGCACTTTCAAAAAAATACGTAGTTTTCGCTGTCGGCACACCTAAATCACGCCCATGTAGCTATAAACATGACGCTGATTGGAAAGTTCAGCTGCTACTCGGACACATTCAAAATGATTCCTAGGCTTTGCAGACTGATTCTCAAGTTAAACTGACCTTGTTTGTAGCCTGGCAAGATCAGGATAGAAAAAAAAGTCTGTTACACACAATCATACAGGAACAACTTACAACACTGAAAACTGTCTCAAGCATGCGCACCTGCAAGAAGCCCATAATCACTCACACAAGAGGTCCTTCTCCACTCCCATAAAAGCAGCAGACACTGACAAATTGGTTCTAATGAAGAGGTGCAAAGGTGCCATGATGTAACTCATTGTAAACAAGCTGAGTGAAACAAAGACCTGTTTGCATCAACATGGTGGAAATGAAGGTGGAGTGTTCCATCAGAGACACAAAGGAGAAAAACAAACGACCAAAGGCAAGAATCAAGCCGCAGGCGTGAAACAATAGATGGAACAAGAGATGGAAAGGCTGGTTGGGTGACGTCTTAAAACGGG
>JAODTR010005611.1:10000-11278 GCA_025399935.1 Amblyopsis rosae
GCCCTGCATCATTTCCTGATCAAGGTGGAGGCTGAAGTCGATCTAAGGTGCGGCCAATTTTTCGTTAATTGTGTATAATACAAGAGCTATCTGGTGGTGGCGGTAACTGCTGTGCAGTTGTGAAAGGGTTGGATTAGAATGAATACATTATCAGTAAGAGTGGTCAGTGATCAGTAGGCTGCCATGAAGTGCCAATCAAATCAACTCCTCATTTCTTTGAAAGTGGATCTACACTATATGACATTGTGCCGCTAGATGTCAAACTTAGCACACCAGCATCCCAGACCAAAACAAATGCTTGGTGGGACACACACAGGCACTAACATGCACTGGGATTGCAATACACAAGAAGGCAGTCTGATGTCATCCATAAAGTTCAAGTTCAAGTAAGCTTTAACATGGCAGTTATTGAAACAGTAATGTCAAAAGTAGAGGGTATATAAAGTATCGCTCAACATGAACAGCAATATTATATCTACACATAGACAAGTGTTGTTTTCTGATAGGTTAGTGCACTCTGTCAAGACAAACCTCACTAGACCCACTTCACATAAAAGCTTCTCACTCGAGGTAACCGATATCCTTGTTCGGGAGGTGCAGAGTCACCTTGTGCGCAGAATTTATATGGCAACTCGGACAAACCTCCAAAGATAAAACACCTGCGAGTGTGTGTGAGATATTATCGTATATAATAATAATGATAACATGAATGAAGCTCAGGGTTTCACGAATTGACCGCAGCATTTTATTTTGTGGTTAATATTGTGGTTGTGGTTAACATGTTTAGCAAAGCATTGCTAATTTAGTCACATTGTAATAGCCACCAAATTGATTTACATTCTTAACTAGCCATTACTGATATAGCCATAATTAAAGTATGTATATTAGAACTTATAGCACATGGGGCCTCATGTACAGTACTAACATGACATTTTATGTACGAACAGCACATGGGGAGATTGGGAGTGTCGTGCAAAAATGTGGGAGGTGACGCGCAAGGAGAGTGATTAGCTATTCCGGTGAATGAATGAAAGCGTGTATCTTTGAACAGGCAAGGGAAGCATGCAATGGCAAGGTTAACCTCAGCCAGACGAATACACAGGCCAAGGAGAGATGTGCTGAAGGATTTGATTAAAGTGCTAAAGTTTTAAAATGAATGTTTATTCCACTTCTTTCATTTACATTTAATAGGCTAGTTACACTGAGGCCATGGTTCTCAGCCGGAAACCGATGGAGTGCCTACTCCAGGTAGGGAATGAGTCCTTACCCCAAGTGAAG
>JAODTR010005612.1:0-11277 GCA_025399935.1 Amblyopsis rosae
TGCAAATTAATTAATTCAATCCACACCAAAAATACAAATACACACACACACACCCCCCCCCCCCCACACACACACACACACACACACACACACACACACACACACGGCGGCTCACCTCGCGGCTGAGCGCCCTCTCGGTGACGGAGGGGCGCCCCCCGACGGCCACCAGCGTCTGCAGGCCGCCGCGCACCTGCGTGCGCCGCGACTGCAGCGCGTTCTGCTGGTGGGGCAGCAGGTGGTAGTTCATGGCGTCCACCAGCAGGCGGTGACACTGGGCGTCCTGCATCATGCGCGCCACCGGCTGCACCTGGCTCACCAGCTCGCCCGCCGGGATCGTCTCGAAGCGCACGTGCGACAGCAGCTCGGCCGCGTGCCGCTGCCGCTCGGGGTCGAAGTCCAGCCACTTCATAGCCAGCTGTGGGAGGGCATGGGGTTAATTAAAGGTGATATATAGGCGACGTTTTACACATTAATGTCCACTTCATAGCCAACTGTGGGAGGGCATGGGGTTAATTAAAGGTGATATATAAGCAATATTTTTACACATTAATGTTCACTTCATAGCCAGCTGTGGGAGGGCATGGGGTTAATTAAAAGTTCTATAGGTGATGCTTTACACATTAATGTTCACTTCATAGCCAGCTGTGGGAGGGCATGGGGTTAATTAAAGGTACTATAGGCGATGTTTTACATATTAATGTTCACTTCATAGCCAGCTGTGGGATGGCATGGGGTTAATTAAAGGTGATATATATGCTATGTTTTACACATTAATGTCCCCTTTTAGCCAGCTGTGGACAGAGTTAATTAAAGGTGATTTATGCAATGTTTATTTAGACACTAAAACAACAGCAAACAACTGTTGTCTACTGTTTTTAATTGTTTTCCCATTTGTGCTGTAATATGTGCTCCCTTTTATGCTACCCATCGAATTCTGCTTCCTCAACATACTGCACATGCGCACCCCCGTCATTTTCGTCAAATGTATACGACTTCTTTCATTTTACTTGTAGAATATGATTCGGTTACCATTATTTGCCAGGTTGTAATTTAAAATGTGTATCTGTAATATATTTGTACATAATGTTAAGCAATTCACACCATTAACAACCACGAATAGATTGTTTGGGAAGAATTGTAATTTCCCTATGTCAATGTCAGAAAGTGTAGGCCTATGTAGGCATAAAGCTAACTGCATTGTATGCAACAATAAGAAGCTTTTTATTACGACTTTATTATACTGTGAGAGTTATAACTTTAGGGGATCTTGGAACACGTAATGCAGCAATGTTTGTTAGGGCAGCGCTACGGTAGCATTTAGCAAGGCAGCAGAGCACCGGTCCGGCTCTACGTTCATTTGTGTGTGTGTGTGTGTGTGTTTGTGTGTGTGTGCGTTTGTGTGTGTGTGTGTGTTTGTGTGTGTGGCCCATGGAGCATTTATTTTGGTGTTTTTCTGCTTAGTGCAACATCTAGTGGCAGACATACAGTAGATCTGTCTAAGGTAAATATACTAAAGATGACTAAATGCTCGAGATTAAACTTAAAATTAAATTTTTTTTAATCACAGAAAGGCCAATCAATGCAAACTGTTTCCACCTAGCCTAGCAGTGAAGATGGGAAGTGAAAATAGGAATTAACTGAAAGGTTAGACACTAGCGCTGGTGTAACACTGTAGCACGTACTGTATTAAAGATTGTTACGTGTTTATTAATACAACTTTCACTGCTACCCTTTCCTCCCCACCTCTCGGCTGTTTTGTGTATAAATGAATACACCCGCCATACCATGTCCGTTCTATCCTCACTGTAAGAGCCCGGAACAGTTGGCCTGGGGTCTGTTTTTAGGCCTGGCTGAAAATAGTGGTGGGAAGGCCGCACTCGTTAGGCGGTCCTGACAGAGTTAAGAGGGAAGCATCTGAGATTAGAAGACCGTCTCACAGTAGGAGCACTATATCAGATATTCACATTTAAGGGTATATTAGCCTATTAATAACCATTGAAATATAATTAAACGGGACACTCCTTGTGTTATAGCTCCGCCCAGAAACCCGGAATAATCTCCCACCCCCCCCCCCCCCCCCCCGCTTGTTTGGATAGGCACTTGACAGAGTGCGTGCAGCCTGCATTCAATACGTCACTGCTGATTGGTAGAAAGCCGGCATGAACTCGAACCCTTCTGCTCTCACCCAGGCCCCCCGGCTATAAGGAGATCTAGAAGGGGAAGTGGTGTTCTAGGGGGTCTGGGTGTTCCACATACGCACAGGTGGTCCTGGGTTCGAGCAGTGTTGGCCTAAATAGGGCCAGTGTTTCTATCAGACAAGGGCCTGAAAAACGTTGACAACCTCTGGCCTAGATGGTTATTACCCTTGAGCAAGGTGTCTAACCGTCACCTAACCTGACATGCCAGATATCTGTGTCTGTTAGACACATCCATCGGCGCTTTCAAAGAAGGAGGAGATTGGATGAACCTGTGAGCCAGCAGAGCCTGTTGTTATGCAGCCCGTTGTTGCAGTGAAAAGTCGGGAAAATGAGTGGAGACACATTTTCCGTTGAGAAAAGCCTTTGCTCTTCAAATACATTGTAATAAAACAGATTTCGTCACACCCAAACCACGCCCGTATAGCTAACAGTGTGACGCTGATTGGCCACACGCTAGGTTTACCGGCCTGAAACACAACGGTTTCCAAGCTCTCCAGACCTGCCCCCCCTTCCCCCACCTGGAAGGCGTCCAGCTCGGAGGGCAGTGCCAGCCTGTCGTCCTGCAGGAAGGCGCTGATCTGCTCCAGGGTCAGCTGCGTGAACAGCGGCGTCTCTGCGAAGCGGCCGAAGTTCTCCAGCACGAAGCGGCGTGCGGCGTCGCGCACGGGCGCCAGGCCGTAGGCGGCGGCGATGTTCCACACGTACACGCACGTCTGCACGCTGAGCTCCGCCAGCAGGAAGTCCATGCACATGCGCAGTAGGTGGGGGATCTGCAGCGCAGCGGCCGCCGACACCGTGCAGCCGATGGTGTACAGGGACATATGCACACGGCCCAGGTAGGCGAAGGTGATGACGTTGGCCAGGCCTGGGGCGGGTGGGGGGAGTGGGGGGGAGAGAGAGAGATGGGGTGGGGGAGCAGAGGAGAGATTTGTGCCTTGAGACAGATGTAGGTTAACACGGTGCTACTGGTGGGTGGACACGGGGTCAAAGGGGGGAGGGGGGAGGGAGTGAACGTACCCAGAGGAGAGAGGGAAGGCAGCTCTAGACGCTTCATCCCAGGGTCCTTGGCCAGGATCTCTCTGAAGTAGGGGCTGATGGAGGAGATCACCAGCTTGTGGACGTCAAACGCCTTGGTCTTGCAGGCCAGCTCCAGGTCGGTCAGGAACCTGGGACAGCAAACCGTTTGGTCATATTTGAGTAAAAGTACTACTACTTCCTCAGTATGTAAAGTAACAAAGTATTCCTACTTGACTAACGGGAGTGTGACGCGTCGCCATAGTTACTCCACCCAAAACGGCAGTGTGACGCGTCGCCATAGTTACTCCACCCAAAACGTCAGTGTGACACGTCGCCATAGTTACTCCACCCAAAACGGCAGTGTGGCGCGTCGCCGTAGTTACTCCACCCAAAACGGCAGTGTGACCCGTCACCATAGTTACTGCACCCCAAACGGCAGTGTGACCCATCGCCGAGGTTACCCTATGCCAAACGGCAGTGTGAACCGTTGCCGCGACGCCAGCAGAACCGCACCTCTCCTGCCGCATCTTGCTCAGCTCCTCCAGCAGCGCGCTGCCGTGCAGGGGCCGCGTCAGCTCGCTGCCCAGGCCGAGGCCCCTCTCGCCGGGCTTGATGACGGGCGGCGGCAGGGGCAGGTTGAGGCTGCTCAGCTGGACAATGTCCAGCGCCGCCATCTGCTCGATCTTCTTGGCGCCGCTCTCCACCACCACCACGCCGTCGCCGCGTCTCTCCACCTTCAGCGCGGCGGGGGGGCCGACGCCAACGGGACCGTCGGGGGTCTCCGCCGGCGGCATTGAGGAAACCTCCGGAACGCCGGCGTCCACGCCAGCCTTCTTCTGACGCGGTGCCTTCTTCTTAGGGGCCATGGGCGTTCGCTTGGCCGGGGTTGTCGCTGATTGGCCGGACGTGTTTGGGTTGACGGGCAGGGACGCTTGCTCACTTGCTACACAGACCGTACCAGCTGATCTGCAGGGTTCACAATAGGCCAGCTGACCCCGAACACTTCCTGACACCCTGTCTCTCTGATATACAGAGGGCCAGTCAGACAGACAGACAGACAGACAGACAGACAGACAGACAGACAGACGTAACCAACAACGGGAGTGTTGACAGTTACTCTCCTGTGTGAAGGGTGTCGGTATATCGGTTAGGACGTTGCTCAGCACACCGTAGCAACCTGAAATCACAGAAAGAGGAAGCTGTAAGTTGTCGGAGATCTTGATTTGTATCAACCAGTGCAGTCCGTTATCAACCACATCCTTTGTATTGTCAAACCCATGACTGGCTCAGTTACCCTATAATAGAAAATCCTGACCATCGTAAAGGCAGGGTTAAGGCCCCTGCATACTACCAAATGCGTGGCCTCGTGTGACGTGGATTAGCGCTCGGGCTGTTCCCAGCATACTTCACACAGATGCGTCGGCTATTTCTGCATTAAAAAAAACACGTACTTTGATATTAGCGCCTAGAACACTCACTCCTGGGGAGCACTTTATGGCATTGGAGGGAACTGAGTATTTGTTTTGGTCAAGTTCAAATATGCCTGTTGTCTACTGGCGATTAGCAGGCAAGGCTACCGGAAATGGAGGGGTGTCAAGGTCAGGTTTATCACAGTCGGGCGTTTTATTGTGCCGGTATTTCTGCAACTAGCATGTTAGCCACACGGGGATGGTTGCCAAGTGATCCTGCGTTCACATGGATGGGAAAAGAGTGAGACAGTGTCACTAATGGGCGTTCCTGGCTTGCCGTAACATATCGGTCGTATCATATGTTTCAGCAACACTTGTCACATTGCTGTGAATCGGCAACTCTCATTGACAATGAATGGCAGTGGGTCGCTCTGAACCCCTCCCTTGTTGTCTGTGTGGGATGCAGGGTAAGGATTCTCCTAAACCGGGTTCCTGCAGGACATAGCAGGCCTCAAACTGCCTAGATTACTACCGTCCTGTCACATCCGGCGCTGGATTTGGATTAACCGTTACGAGAGACATCAACTGACCACTGCTGTAACTAAAGTCACCCTGAAGGTTGTTAAAGTGTTGCTTTAAGTGTTTTGATGTCCATGAATCACGTTTCCCCTTAATTTACAATTTCCGTTAGTTACATACATGCATACATACAGTAAGTACATACTGACATACATACATACTTATATTTATCTACTGTAGGTAGTTATTTTCCTGCATTAACTTGTTATGCACGGACAGCAGTAATATTATTTGTTTGGCTCCTATCACATTACGAGCTTTTGGCTGACTTAGGTTTGTATCAGATATTAATATCGCTCTCCCGTGTATTTCAAATGACGTCTAACACACATCTCTCCACAGGTAAAGTGCAGGGAACTTAACTAGACTGCTACTTCTAGACTGCTACTGATAATGTATTTTACTGCAGGGAGTCCGGCAAATTATTTGCTCCCAAAATAGTTGCTTTCTTCAGAAAATTAACATACATACAACTTACAGGGTATACAAATATGAACCTGTCAATAGGTCAAATTATTGTAATGATTTAGCATTGTACAGTACACCCTTGCAAAGTACTTTTATACATGGCACTATATAGGCCGCCCTACCATAATATTTGGCCCATTAATAAACAACACAAGATGATATAGGGGGGTCCCTCTGCCTTGATACTATCAGCCAATGAGTCCTTTGCATGAATAATGATGAAGATAATTATTATGAACCAACTTTGAAGGCGGCAGGCTCATGAGGTCTCTTTAAGGTATGGTCAGTCATTCATGCTAACTTTAAGCTCAAATCAAAACAGTATCACTCAGCTGTCGATACGCACATCGAATGGTAAGATGCCAAAATGTGAGGAGATGTTGATGGTGAATTTGACAAAAAGTGTGCTAGCTTACATTTAGCTTGCAATACACCTTTGAGACAAAACACAGTTTCAGCCATTTTAGGGGTATTGCGACAGACTCACTATGTGACACCGGCAGCAGCAGCTGCTGCTGTCCTGCCAGGGCCTTTTCACGTGTGCCCCCCCCCCCACACCCACACCACCCCACCCCACCACCCCACCACATCACAAGCCCAACAGACCACGGTGGAGGCTATTTAAAAGCACTTACAACGCCAATGGGAAATAGGAAGCGGCGTTGGTAGAAAGCTTGTCACGTGGTGCGCGATCTCCTAACACACACACACACACACACACACACACACACACACAGACAGTGTTGTCTCTCCGTGTGGTGATATGGGTTTAATAGACTCAGTAGTGGGGGGTGTGGCTGCTCGATTATGGGAAAAAAATCGTAATCAGGTAAATGTTGGTCAATATTGAAATCACGATTATTTAACACTGTTACTCATTGACTTTGGAAAGATGTTGCATTTGCTGCACTTAAAAAACAATGCGACAGTGAAACGTACCAACAGTAAAAACACCTTCAACTGTGAATTTCCCTTAAAGTGTAACTGCACCCTGAAATAGATTTTTGAGCTGTATACAAAGTAATAGGATTGCTCTTTGACACATCATCCTGGTGTTATTATTGACAAAAGCCCCATTTTATAAAAGTCAGCATTCTAAGGGCTGAAAACAGAACCACACGTCATATCCGTTAAAAATCACTCCAGGACCTGGCTGGTTTTTATCGGTACACTTAGTACGCTCATACGTCATCAAATTCAAACGTTTACCTTAATGTTAATGAGGGTCCCCCTCTCTTAGCCCCTCCCCTCCCCTCACGCAGCTCCTTGACGCATTTTACAAAGTTGTGGTGGGTGGAGTCAGGCTCAGCGCTTGCACTTTAATACTTGTCCTGTTGATCTTTCCATTTCATGTGCGTGCCATTCAGAACACAAGACAAAATTACAAGACTGTTGGGAGATGAAATTGATGTCACGATTATATTTGGATTAGTTGTAAGTGGTGGTGGTTTGTGTTAACTAACCACAAGGATTCCAATGTTGTTTCACAGTAAGAAGTGGTCTGGTTGAGGGAACTGCACCAGTCTATCCTTGCGCTCTAACCTATATAGGCTTTCATGGTGACCATCTCCTTTTCTGCTGTATATTTTAGTTAGGATCCATCTTTTAGAATGCTTTTGCTCATAATGCATACTGCTAGCAGTCATTGTTTGGAGGACTTTATTATATCGTATGTTATGTAATAATGATATGTAATGTCAATTATGTCTGCAATTATTGCAGGTGGTGGTCTGACATATCCGTTGAGTGTACCTGATGGTACGATTGTATCTTGAATTCTATTATATCAATCAAATTGTAAGATTTATAGCTGTCTAACAGTACATAGCATGAAGAACAACTTTTAAGTTAAACATGTCAACAACACAACTTCCCCAACCAAGATGGTGAACGGCCCACGGATGGGCCGTCGGCGTTTGAAATATTTAATGACGGCTGATATTACAGAATGTGTATATTTGCAATTGTTGACATGCTACTGAAAAGATGGAAAAGAGAAAACCCTTGGCCTGCGAGGTATTGTGGGCGGCTTGTCTACAGAAAGCCAGCAGGGACAGGAATAACAGGGTGCCAAAACAAACTTAGGAGCCAGAAACAAAGGCCAAAACTGGGGTCATTTATCATGTGAGATGGTTCCCTCAGAGCTGACTGTGTGCAAAACGTATGTGTAAACACACACTTAGCCGTGAACAGGCGTGCACACACACACACACACACACACACGCAATAATTACAAGTCCCCTGTATTGTTCCAGGCAACCTTCAAACCACCTTCTCTATGACAGCAGCAAAATACATGTGGCCTATCAAAAGGCTATTTATAGGTGCGTGACACACTGTGTGTGTTGTGCGCACATGCTTAAAACTAAGAATTGAAGGACAAAAATGAGCCATTACCTGCATTGTTATTAAAACATTAGTCCCAGCAGCGTTATTAACACTTATAACTGGACAAGACTTCAGGTGTTGTCATCATTCTGTCGGCGTCATGGAGATAATATGAATACTGTAGGCGGGCACATGCAAATCAAACAATGTAGGCCTATTATACAGATAAAGGCTACTGTCGTTTTAGCATAGGATAGCATAGGATAGCATAGGATAGCATAGGATAGCCCATACTGCCAAGGGTTTGGTAGCATATGTGAATTTGGTCAGTGGTGATATTTTTTGACAGAAATTGGACAAATTTGTACATTTGTTTCATTTTTTTGTATTTAATTTGATTATAACACGTTTAGTAATAAAAGTTTGTCAGAATTCTAACACACAGTCATTGCACATCTAATAATATTAGGCTACAGATCAGCTTGTCAGTTGTTTGCATGTGACAATGTAAATCTGTTTCTTCATGCAGAGTACGTTTACCTGTCCGCCTTCCTCTCGTTGTCTTTCTCAGCCTTCCTTTATATTTCTTTCTCTCTCTTTCTCGCCAATGTGTTGTTTATCTCCCACAGGTTGCTCTGGGTTCCTCGTAACCGTCTACCCGGACTTCTCTGTCTGTCAAAGTGTCTGGCGTGGCCCTCGGGTCTCGGTCAATCTGTGAAACGCGAACCCACCGGGCCTCGTGACGCGCCCTGCCCCTTCTCTCCAAATACAGGCACTGCTCGGCTCCCTGCACGCCAAAAATATCCCTCAGGAGGCCGGCCCACCTCCCAGGCCCGGGAGTGGAGGAATGAACTGTCATGAAGTCAACACTACGTGCGCTACTGGGTAGGATATGTAGTGCTATATACGATATTGGAGTGATGACAAAACAAAGTGGATGGCCCTCCAGTGTCGTTCAGGACAGTAAACGAGGCGCTTTGAGGTCATGTTGACAAGCTAAAATTGGTTTGAGACTCTTGGGAAATGTAGTAGGTCATCACTAAGATAGTGGCCTATCACAGATGACATCATACCAAGCTTTCTGCCATGTCTCGACCTGTCCTTCGCGTTACTGTGAATATATGATTGGAATTGTAATAGGCGGGTCATTCTACGTAAAAGTCTAGATTTGGAATGACAAAATGTCTTTAAATGCATTTATTTTTCTAACATTAAAAATTAGACCACATGTTTACTTAACTAATTGGCTGTATGAATTCATATAAATGCCAGCTTAATGAGTTTTAAACTTTTTTGTGCATTTATATACATATTTCATGTACTGTAAATGTGTCACTCGTGTTACCTTACTCCTCTGGCATGATAAAAGTATGTATTAAATATTATTTCTCAGTCTCTTCAGCATATGTTGTTGGAGTTGCAGAACAATGATGATATGCAACAAATCAGGTAATGTTTCTTATAGTTATTTTAATTAGCTTAGTTAAAAGTGTGGTTTATTGATGTCAGTTGTGCAACAATGAATTTGTTATAACTATTAAAATATCTGGAAGAAATTTTTTAAAGACAGTAATGATGCAATCCTCTAAACTGAACTATTGAGTGTAGCAAAATGCAATGAATATAAAATTATTATCAAGTCAATTGCTTTTATGTAATTATGTGATTTAATCAATGTGTAGGTAACACCAGTGACATCAGAGGATAGCTTCATATGAAATCATGAGACAAATGAGAACATTTCTAATAACTGAAAGGAGACTGTGGACATAACATGCCATTCTTCATAGATATTGAGGAAAAAATATATAATTAGGTGAAACTGTGTCATCAGTATGATTATTCTATTTAAAAATAAGAGTGTTGTCATGCGGTAACACCTTTTTCATTATGTATGTTATAATATTAAATTGGTATTTTGCCCTTTTCTGTAATTTATATAATATATTTTTTAGTTATTCATACATTATTTCAGTTTAAATTGTAAAGAAAAACAACTCATTTTGACGATAACACTCACCATCAATACATAACGGTGTCCCCGTCAAGCCATGCCGTGTTGCTAGGAATTTTATATAAATTATTACAAATAAATATTGCCACATTGATAACTCAAGAATGCATAAATGTTCATAGAACATATTGCTTTCTTTGAAATATTGTAATAATAAAGTATTTTTTAAGTGTAATATTTCTGTAAAGTATAGGGACAGGCCTATTAATTGTGTAAGGTAAAATATTGATATATTATGATACCCAAGTGAGATATTTAATGCTTGATATGACGTAAAACAGCTATTTTTACGTGCCCACCTGTTGTGTGACGTATATCCGTCCAGGCAGTGAAATCGGTGATCAGCTTTTTTTTCTCTCACAGCGATGAAACTATTTCCGGGCACAAAGTGCCAGCAGTAAACATGGCGGAGGAGCTGTTGGAAACAGTGGAGAGACTTCAGTCTCGGCTCCTTGATAACCCGGAGCCCCGCAAGGTAACGATCCTTCAGCTCGGTTCGGGGTACTAGCGTGGCGGTTTATACGGCAACTTTAACGGGGTGCCACATTGTCAACGGTCCCCGACGCTTGTGGCGTGGCAGTGGTCTGTTCCGTTAAAATCGCGACGGGTTTTTTAAGATCACGTCACGGTTGTGGTGGCCTTAAACTTCTGCTATAATGGACTTTCAGAGCCCGGGCCTCGTAGTTAATGTGCACCTGCCAACTCATTCCTACAATGTGCAGGTCAACGAGCCTCGGTTCGATGTCGCTGCGTTCACTGTTGGGCCCGATTGTGCTGTACAAGTATCATAATCTGACAGCGGATAGCAGGCTAACTAGGCCTCTTTGAATGACCCCAATGAATTGTTCCACTGTCAAAAGTACATTTATTTCTACATTTAGTGGAAAGCGATAACACGCACAATTCGTATCAGTCGCCCTCTGTTGCAGTACTTCATGCATGTAGGAGGCGAAATGTAGTCCCTCTTCGAGACAAAGAAAGCTGTACCTGCGCATAGGGCAGCCTACAATAGAGGCATTTCTGTCATCTGCCCAACACGGTAAACATACCCCCACACCCCGACAACAGCTTCGCGTAGTGTTGGAGCATTAAAACTTAAATAGTCAGGAACCTCCTTAAAGACACGACACCATTATTCTGGTGACTCCATGAAAATTAGAATTGCTCAGCCAATGAATTTCAGGAGGCAGAGCAGAAAGAATATCATCACATAATGTGTTATTATGTTATTATGCTGTCATATATATATATATATATATAAACC
>JAODTR010005613.1:0-11277 GCA_025399935.1 Amblyopsis rosae
AACGAGGACATCCACAGGTTGGGAAGGGAAGTGCAGGCAGAGAGACACAGGGACAGCCCAGGAGACGGTCATGACAGGGTTTACTTTTACACTTTCATCCTTTTGTAATGCCAATCTAATTCTGGTTTAGTATTATGCAGTATCTGTAAAGTGCCTTTGTTTTGTGTAAAACTAGCCCAATATTACTTGCTTGCTACAGTATAGTACTACTACTAATACAGCATATTATGTATAGAGTATATTTTAAAATATCCTTTTGAATTTCTGTCATTAAGGGTCTCGTCAAATTCAGTTATTGCTTTTTGCAGCCAAACGAAAACCACTGCAGCATACATAATATGAAGTAAAATGTGTATTTCTATACCAGTCTGATGTCTGACATTATCATTCTAATCCAAATATCAGTGCCTTAATTAGGCTGGTGTACCAAACTAAAGTGACTAATGTACATGCATGAGCAGCAGAGTTTATTTATTTATTTATTTATCGAACGTCCCATGTTTTTTAATTAGTGAATCATCATTAGTAATTACAAAATGTGATTATGCTTAAAAAGTTTAGAATTGTATATTATGCATATAGATTATTCAAATTGATTATGTTGGTGTCATGACAATTAATAGCTACTGTGTAAACTAAACATCCATAACACATTTAGTGGACTTCCTTTTGTGTGTGCGTTTGTGTGTGTGTGAGTATGTATTAATCTATCAGATGTTGTGTTACATAGATGATACGGTTGAAAGCCATGTTACAAAAAACTGTTCTTGTTGAGCTAATAGACTAATAGATCTTCTCTAGCCTCCCCATACAGGCACAAACACAAACGTGCACAGTTGGTTTTCAAACATTAACAGTGAGCTTGAGAAGGGCTGTAATAGAGGCACTGAATGTGCCAGTAATACATATTGTAGCTGTTGTGTTGCTCATACAGTATGTTGCATTTTAGACGCTAAATGTATAGGTGAAACTGTTATTTTTTCCCTGGAGAACTATACTACAATAAATTAACAACGTCCGACACGCCTGCGGGGAGAATAGCAACCTACAGAATGAATGACATGTTGACCGGTTGTGACGTTCCTGGCTGTGTTAGTTTTTAGTGTTTATACTCTGTAAACCTGTCCATCTTCTGCTCCTGTTTGCTTCATATGTTTCATCTGATGCTTTCAGATCTGCATGCTCATCTTTTGTATTGTAGAAATGCATTTTTGCAAAGCTAAAATATCATTTTACGTAACCACAATGCAACACTTTCTGTGACAACTCTTTATGATTACAGTTGGTATCCATGGTGGTGCTAGCAGGTCTCATGGCCGGTCCTAATAAGCTAATGTAACTCAACATGAGTGAAACTGACATTCCTCCAGGGAAAATGTGGTTATTAATATAGTAGGAGTACAAGTTTCGTCAATAAAATGAACCACAGCTTTATTTTAGGTACAGCCAGGTCACATTTACGCATGCGTTTTTACTGCATGCATTGGATTTTTTCAGCGCGTGCAACGCAATGCTGCTAGGTCTACGCTGCGCTCCATAGGAAATGTATTAAATTCATGTGAAACGGTACGCAACTACGGATTCAGTCTGTAAGGGGCGTTACGTTTTCTAATACATCATAGTACATCTAACGTAAAAATGCAAATGAATTTAGTGTTTTCTGATTTTGAACATGTGCAGTCTTCATAGCGGCTAGTGTCCACAAACCACCACAAATGTGCGCACCGCACATTGGTTGAGGTGATTTTAAGAAAAGGTTAAACTTACTATCCTTAAAGGTATAGTCAGCTATTGTAAGATAATTGAAAGCTAATATACTTTGTCAAATTCAGCAAATATCTCCTTGCATTTCACTATTAACATTCTCTGTGCGGCGAACACCACTCGCATCAACAAAGATGTAGAACTACGCTATGTACGTGTTTATATTTTTTTTAGAGGTGTGTGTTTTCTAACGGTCATCAATGGAAAATTGACGTTTTTGTACAACACATGTATTTCAGCAACTGTAATTTACCAACCTCAGAATCTTCCTGTTCCTAGGGTCTTGGTTGGTAACCTAACGTGCTAGGGTAACTGTGTTCGGCTGGTTAGCGCAGGGCAGTTAAACCTCCAATGCCTCAAGGACGCTTTAGTGAAAGTCGCTACGGCCCTTGGGCATTAGCGTTTCTTGCTAGGGTATCTCCCTCATAATCCGGGGGATTCCCTTTAAAGATCCAGGCGCGATTGCACCATGGCGAATTGCTATTATTCTCTTGATAATGCGGCGTGTGTTGACTTTAGACAAGGTTTTGCTGGTCAATTGCGCAATAACTTTCCACTGCCTCAAGATAGCAATGCGCGAGACCACACTTCATGTTTAGACCAACTGGTGCTCAAATGGTTGCAAGTGCATTGCTATTTATACAGCCTGGGCGCTGGACAGGAAAATGATCTGAAACTAGCAAAGATATTGCGTTCCCGCTTTGCGCCGCATAGCGCCAGTGTGAGATAGGGCCCATGGTGTTTCTTACACAGAATCATCTGAGAGCGTGTCTGTGTAAACTGTACTGAAAAGAGCAGGAATAATACAATAAAAGATTTGTATGTGATTGGATGAACATAGATCACAGGATAACATCACATCTAAACCATGGTAAATGCACTGCATTTATATAGCGCTTTTCTAACCTTTTGGCCACTCAAAGCACTTTACAGTATTTTGCCTCACATTCACCCAGTTACACCCACATTCATACACCAATGGCAATTGCTGCCTTGCAATGGCACAACCAACCACCAGGAGCAGTTAGGGATTAGGCATATTGCTCAAGGATGCTAACAGGTAGGTCAACACTGGGGTTTGAACCCACAACCTTTCAGCTGGGAGCCCAACACCCAGACCACTAGACCATCCTGCTCCCAGAAACCATGCCTTCATGTGATCATGGTCTCTGTCTCACAAGATAACTTGGTTGCAGGGTTTATTGAACATCTGCTGCCATTTTGTGAGCAAAGCAGAGCACCTTAGTCAAATTATCCAGTGCAGTTGGTCTTAGCTGGCGGTGTAGACACATACAAGCATATGCTTTTATCCTCTCGGTAGAGCCTGAATGTGTTAGCTTGTGTCATTCATTTACACCTGATAACTTTCCACCACTCTAAAGGAAATCCATACATATGGTAATTGAGAAAATATGTTCTGTAGATCACAGGCTCAAGCACTGTGTCCTTTCAGATTGTTGCCATGGTAGCAGACCTAAAGGATATCATTCAAAAGTATTTATTGTAGCACACCTTAAGTTTGTCATTGTATTGATCCCATCTCTAAAAGTCTGAACTGGATAATATTTACAGTTCTCTGCTTAATAAACAATGAAGCAGAGAATCTATGGCGTACTCAGTTCAAGCTGTAGAATTGAGAACCCTAAACCTAACATAAGTAAGATAATACAATTTATAATAATTGATCCTTCAAGATAAATAGTGCAGGAATTGGGCAAATTATTCAGATTAAGTGGAAAAATACAACATTATACTATACTAGTAGGCCTATAATAAAATATAACTACTACTAATTTAAGATAATCAACTTATTAGCACTACAAACATGTAGTAGCAGTGTCAACTTGAAAAACAAACTTCTGTGTAAATGCAATAATCTGTAATTATTTTCCAACTGCAGCCTAATGTCTTTGCTCTTTTTGTGTGCCCTGAACTATGTTGGAATAGATGGATCGTCACAGGTCTCCTTTCCTTAACCCTCTTCTGTTTGTTGTCTAAGAGTTTTCCCAGCAGTGAAATTTATCACCAGTTCTATGAATTGTCCGCCCCCCCCCCACCCCCTTCTACGGCCTCCCACAGCGGCAAATCACAGGGGAGAAGAGAGCTCAGTATACTGTCTCTCACTCGAAGGAGGTTTACTCCTGCTCAGGTGCTATTCCTTACCAGCTGCCAAATGCTCTTTTTGATAAAGGGTAAAACTGAAGGGGCAGCTCCCAGTCCCCAGTCTCTCTTTCCCCGCCTAACATCTTTCTCAGTCAATTCGCTGCACGTCGATCATCGTATTATCAGCAGCTTCATGCATATTATACATAATCTCTGCATTGTATTTACGTGTCAGCGGTGTCTGCCTGATATGAATGTGATTAAAACCCTCCACTGTGCATTGTAATGCCAGTTCAAATAAAGGAGACATCTCCAGTATATAGCCTTCCTGATGAGAACATCTAATACAAGACGACGCCATTATCGTCTGGAGTTAAAATGACAATCAAATTTTTTTAAGCACACCCTGGCGCCTGTCTCTCTGTGTGACCTGTAGATTTGTATTTATTAACAGGTGTAAATGATGTGTGAACAAATATGGAATGAAGTCCATTACTGAGCTTGCAAATGTAATCAGTGCATCAGGTTTTCCAATAACAGCATATGGATTTTTAGACTTGAGATTCAGATGAAAGCTCTGCAGTGCCATATTAGTGATCGGGCACATCAGGCAAGTGCCCCGGGGCCTTTGGTCCTTGAAGGGCCAGGCTGCGAAGGGCGTGTTGGCCCTATTATCCATTATGTGCTGGCTTGGCTCAACTCGGCACCGTCAGCTCAGCAAGTTTGGGATTTGTGTTTCCATTACGTCAGGCCTACCCGCTGTGTCTTTATGACGAGTGTGATGTCATACTCTGCTCAGGATGCAATTACTCCGCTACTGTATATCGTCATGATATGGGGCCTTTAAACGTTTAGTATGCGATTGTAAGTTAATTGTAAACAAATAAAATTTTTGTCAAATTCACCAAATATTTCCTCGCATTCTGTTAACCTACCGTTCTCTCTGTGTGCTAAAACAACAAATCTGCTACTTCTACACAGCCCTGGCTCCTTAAATAGGAACACAAACAAAGTGGTGAACACCGCTCACAGCAACAATGCCCTAGGCGTCACAATAAGTTTCAATGTGGGGGGTGGAGCTTCTGAGGAAGTGTGTTTTGATTTGAGTTAGCAAGTGTTCCCGAGAATGACAGACCCTGCCTTTTACTCAAAAACTGAACAAAATGTAATACTTAAGTAATATAATCAAATATAGATAATTAAATGAAAATATAAACGTCTGACACAACTTCAGGTTACCAATGTGCTTTAGGCCTACATGTACTCAAAACAGTATTCTATTTTCTTCAAATATAAACAGCTTCAACAATGATTCTGCATTTGAATATGTTACGCCAGTGTACATAAAATGAAATACAAAAATAGATTTGATACATTTAATAAAATACCTAATGTCAGTTATGCCATTACGCAGCAGCACAAGGCTGGTTGTAGACAGCCTGTCACAATCTTCTGTCATTTCCTTACTGAAATAAGATGAGGAAAGTGAAATGACTTATGACATAGCAGACAGTCTAAGAATATACTATTGCCAAGCTCAATAATAAGTTGATGCTTCAGGATCTGAATAGAAGCTGCAGTTTGGTATGAGATTTCAATCTGACTGACTCCCTTTTGTTACTGTTCTCATAAATGTTTGTTACTGGTTGTTCAAGTGTCACTGGTGATAAATGTATTTATTGCTCTGTTTAGAAGCCATGGATCCATGTATTAAAGGTCCTGTATACAATATTATAAACAAATTATAATAGCAGCAAACACTATATTCTATGTATAGTAAAGTATTTGCATCTTGAGCAGAGAATAGCATCATTCCCTCTATGTGTTGTATCCAAACTGCTCTGTTCATTGTTTCCATAGCCATAGCTATATGCCAAGTACTACATACTAAAAGTACCCTATACATTTAATTTTAAATGTAAATCGGTGCATTTACTGACTTCTAATTGCAACACGTTCTCATTTCCAACTCGTCAAAAATTGCAGCTTGGTCAATGGCCTTTCTCACCAATTTTCAAAGCGTTAGAAAGCCCTTGGCGTCTTATGTAGGATGAAGACTTCGGTTACGGCAAGACTGCGGAGTTACCACCGGTTAATTTTTAGCTATATGGGCATGCAATATATTTTAAAAAAAAGATAAATAATCAATATACAATCAAGAAATGTTAAAATGTATTTACCTGAAATCATAAAATTATATCGTTTCAGTTATATTTTGGTATAGGCTGTGTTTAGCCTACAGTATGATTTCAAGTAATTAGATTTTAACATGTCTTTTATCTAGTTATTTCTGTTATTTCCATGACTGTTCTCAACCAACCAGAATGTAACAGGAAGCGGTGTAAACAGTAGCATGCAATAACCAACAGGCAAAATGTCTGTTGATGACACCTGCCGTCTTTGAAAGACAAATCTTTATGTCAAGGTTTTTTTCTTTAGCTTATATACTAACAGCCAATAAAGAATAGCCCCACGAGTCCATCCTGAGCTTGCAATGCTATTCTTTATTGGTTGTTAGTATTTTTCTGGGAAATGTTTGGCAGTTGTGATATCATCTTGATCTCATAAGCTCCAGCCAGAAACTTCTGTTTGACTTTGTCACAAGAATTAGTAACAGCGGAACTGATTTAGGTGTGACGACAGGGAGAGCTCAGAACTCGGAGTAGAGCCACTGCTCCTTTGCGACGAGGTGGTGCGGGCATCTGTTAAGGATGCCCCCTGGGCACCTCCCTAGGGAGGTGTTCCAGGCACGTCCAGCTGGGAGGACGCCTTGGGGAAGACCCAAGTGGAGAGATTATATCTCCACATTGGCCTGGTCAATTTGATTGAGGCTGTCACGTTACCAAAATAGAAAGTGTTGTATCACTGATTAGAGCATTTTAACCCATTAACAAGATTGACCTGGATTTTGCGGCAATGTAATGACAATTTAAATTATAATTGCTTGCAAATGTGTTGTTGTGGTTGAGTATAGGTTAGCACACTCATATAGTACCTACAGTATGTGCACCCACCAAATAGATTAAAAGTCAGTTTGTCTCTGCTCAGGACTTTCAATTCAACCATTATGATCAACTTCTGATTTAAATGTACGATCACAAATTTTCTAATGTGCTTAATATTAAGACTTAATGCTTAATACAAGACAGAATGGCATTCGTACATCAAGCAAACAATGATCTTGACATTTTAAAGGCATTACAAGGAGTTTTGCAAAAGCGATTGTAATAAAGACTACATTTCCCTTGAGCCCCATTGCATCAACACAAGAAGCCACTTTGACTATGTTGATGAGTGTTTGTATTGAAGCGGATAGCTTAGATAATTCCTGAATATGAGAATGCAGTCAGAAAATCAGCAGTATTAAAGGATATTTGACAATGGCATGCATTTGGAATAATTATTAAATTGCCAAATAAACTGAAATGGATAAACAAATGCATGAAAAAACATGGAGATTGATTAGAAGAATTCCTCGTTGTGCCTTTTAAACATCAAGTGTGGGTTTTTCTGACAATATACTGAAACCTTTAGCATGGGACATAGAAATCCATACTTTCCTGTTATTTCCTCAATAGACTGCATACTGCATCACGCACGGCTGCAGTTCTAATTACACAGATGTGTACAGTATTTGCAGCCTACTCGCAACATAAAAATAGGACACACATTTTCAGTAGTCCTAATTAATTACAAATCTGTCAAATCGCAGTAACTGAATTTATTGTTAGTTAATGTTGTGTTAGCTCTTGTCATCGGTTTCTATGATCTTAACTAAGTGCAGTACATGTGTTGGAACTATAAAAATAACAAAATCAACACACAAAATATTGAATTCCTTCTGTTTTGTTTTGAGATACATTTATTAGTCTTTCTTAGTACACTTGATTTCAAGTGAGAGTTAATTGTGATAGCTTAGTCATCATGTACTCCTCTTCATGGTCAAGCCCCCTCATAAATTCTTGACTTATTACACGCATAACTCTTGACGGTCTCGGACGGTCTGTGAGGTAACTGTTTTGGCCCAGTGGCTCTTGGATTCTGGAACTCTCCCTATATTGTTACTTCTGTGGACACGTTCAAAGATACCTGAAGAAAGTTTTTTGTATCGTATTTAGTATCGTACTGTATATAATGTGCTGTATTTTTGTTGTTAAACACTATGTAACTCATCTTTTGTGCAATCAATATACTGTAAATACATGTTACTTACTTGATGGCTTTTTTTGTAGTACTATACTTAAAGTTTACAACAATAATGGAAAACTATTGTAGTCGGTCTTCACCCAGTCTTCTGTTAAATGAACTTTAGGTTAAGCTGTCTGTGTGAAAGATCTCAGCAAGATCTCAAGTCTCAGCAAGAAGTCTCAGCAAGGAAATATCTTGTCGGGAAGATAAAATGCATCAATGCATAAAACATTTTTTCCATCTTATAGTTTTTTTTTATGTACAGTATTTATAGTTTATTTATATACAAATCAATCCACAGATTTGGTCTTGAAAACACTTCAAGGCTTTGGTATTTATTAAAACCCAATAAACAATCATGTCATGTCATCTGACTCCATCACTCTTTAAAGTAACAAAAATTATTTTTATCTTCAGGTATTAAATGCAGTAGTCCCAAATTCAGTAGCCTCCATCATACCTGCAGACTGAGTGTGTATATTCATAGTGTGTTGCTTCGACAGGCATTCTATAAAACTGCCATGAGATATTAGCATGCAGACTTGCTCACAGTGCCAGCCTCTGTTTGCAAAGACATCTGGGTAATATAATGGACCAGAGACTAAATTTGTGGCATGATAAACTGCCCGAAGTTACATTTCATGAAAATTAATAATTGTTATTATTCTGTAATGAATGGAGGCACTCTATATCGTGAACTATATTTTATAGTTATCTGTTTTCTTTGTGCCTCTGCCTGCAGTTTACAGTTCATTCTGCAGTGGTGGGCTCGACTGCTCTCTAGCCATTCATCAAGGCATTGCTTTCCATTATTTGGTGCAGTCAGCTGAAACCGAGAAAAGGTTTTGGTGTGGTATGGCTCATTCTTCCTCTACTAATTCTCTGTTCAAGCCAACAGAGGTGTTCCTATAATTGTGTTACCTCAAATCCTCATTTTAGTGAGCATCAGTGAAAACCCAATTGGACATATCATGTTTACTATTTGTCAATATCCAGTCATCATTGCTACATATTCTATTTCATTATCATTCAGATGTTTTCCATAAGTGGTAAATATTCCAGATTCATATTTCAGATTCGATGATTAAACATGTAATGTTTTTGGTGGCTAATTCTTGTTTTAGTCAGGTGTGGGTCTGAGCTAGCCTTGCCACACTATCCTGTTCTCACGAGCTTAAGTTTAATTCCGCTGTGTCTGAAAAGCCTCGGAATCATTTTGAATGTACTGAACTTACCATCAGCTGATAGGTATGCTGGCGTGGTTTCGGTTTGCCGACAGCGAAAACGACCAGATGGTTCATCCAATCATTTGCCAAGTATTATTTGAAAGTACCTGCCATTCACAAACAGTTTCAATGTATGGCTCCCCAGATGGACATGTGACAACAATTCATCTGGCATGTCAGGTTGGGTCTGAGCTACCTTCTGATAACACAGAGGAAGTACATTATAAGGTAGAGAGCAAAGAAGAAACTCTGAGAGGCGCATTGTTTGCTTTTTACATTATCAAAACAATTATCGCTGTAATTCCACATTAGGCGTGGTCCCTTTAACAGAACAAGAGAATAATTTACGGTTGTCTAAATATGCACATTCATAGGGGTATGTCTTTATTGCATAAAGATCTATTTGAGTCTGATTAGTGTTTTGAAGAATGCTGTTGTTCACATTCAGAGCACGTGGAGCAGAGCGAGTATAGACATATTAATCCTGTGCGTGCTGACATAGGGACCGATGATCATTTTGCTGCTAGCACACCTGAATGTGAACCATAATCTCCAAGCTCAGGATGATATTGCCCGTTCCAGCTTTCAGCAAAGTGGGCACTTATAACCACACACGCACACACATGCACGCATGCGCGCACGCACACATGAATGTGCGTGCTCGCACACACACACACACACACACACACAAACACACACTGGTTAGGAACAAACATTCAAGAAAGCAAGGGAAACTGGGGCTGAGCAAATTAATAAAAATAAAGTGCAGTGTGTTTATTAGTCTGAAAGAGAAATCAGACATGGCTTGTCGTTGTCACTGTCCTCAATATGCATTTCGCTGAGCTGAGGCTTCAGAAAGCCATGATTCACCATTCAATTAAGCCAATGTCGTCATAACATGGACATATGACTCATCACAAATCAAGCTTCCCTACAACATGATCTTCAGCACGTGATCTTCATTGTCTAAAGGCAGATAGTTGCCAGGATGATACATTAATAGTTAGTCCTCTTTATAATGTATAGAACACACCCGCATTATGGACCATACGTTTTTTTCCAGGCTAATTTTAATCTTCCACATGTGAAACCACACAATCATCATCTGGACTGAATTGAGCCAAAGCTCCATCTCTTTTTATATATATGGTATATTAATGATTGCGATGCAGAATGGAGTGAGGGCAGTCATGGACTTATTCCTCTGGCATGGTGGACTAACTGAGAGGCTGGGAATCTTAAAACCACTCTCAACATCATTTATGATCATCATTTGTTCCTGGTTTTCAGATCAACCATATTTAACCCCTTAAAGACCACTTCCTGCTACTGGTATATTGCATGCATCCTAATGACTACACTACAGTGGTGCTAAGGAGGTTACTGGCTTCTACGATCTTGGCCAACCATGAAAAACATAATTACTTATATTGGGCAGACCAAATCACATAATTATAGAATTAGGAAAATTATATAAAATATTAATGTTGAATTATAGTCTATTACAGCACTTAGTGGAGCACCCTTTGACCAGTTTGGAGTGCTGTGACTTGCTACAGGGCATTTTCCCAGTGTCCGCTGGCGTTTTAGACGTAATGCCAGTCATCCCCCGCTCGCCACCTTGAAGAGGAATACAGCCTGCTGTCGGTGTTGCGGATTATGTTTCCACAGACAGGACAGGGCTGTGTCACCGCAGGGTTCTGTTATGACAAGACAGTAGCATTTCATGAATGTATTAGGGGAAACCAAGTTAGCTGCACAGCAGACATCCATCAGGATGCAACTATACTTGCGAATACATGCGCTGTTTGTTGGCCTAACGGGGATAATTAAAAGGAACTTAAGAAACAGCTAGTGCGTTAGCAATCCTTCATATGTATCATGTCCCCTTCCTCGGCTAAAATTAAGAGGTACATATTTTTTTCACCTCTCCGGGAACCATCACCTTATCGTGGTGGAGAGGTTTGGGTGCCCCCATGAACCTGAGGGCTGTGTT
>JAODTR010005614.1:0-11275 GCA_025399935.1 Amblyopsis rosae
TGTAAAGCACGTTGAGTTGCACATTGTGTATGAAAGGTGCTATACAAATAAAGTTTATTATTATTATTATTATTAATCACCATCCTTTAATTTAACATTTCTAAATGAAGCTGTGATCATTTTTAATTACAATTAATAAAAACGTACTGACAGCTACTTCTACTTATTCACTGGATGACATTAATTGCAGGAATACCCCTACTTGTACTGTACATATTGTTTCTGTTGACATCATTTGTTAATTTGGTCCCTGTATGGGCCCATGTTGCACTACTCTACTGTGTGTACACACTGTTTATTTCACTCACATGAAAATGACCCTCTCATTAATAAAAAGTTCAACTGCAGATAAATTCCCAAACACCATGTTGATGATAAGGAAGAAAAATGCTCCACTCCTATTGGGGGAGAGAGACAGAGAGAAAGTTACAATGCAGCAAATCTGTACTGTATCTGTTCAGATTATTTCATTTGATAATCATCGAGTCACAGAAAGGTAAGAAAATTCGTCAATCAACCTATGCTTTTGTAATATGTAAATCAGTTATTTTTACATTATTGTCTTTCTCAAACTCCAACATTGAAGTCTATATCAGTTATGTATTGTCTAATGCGTAATATAAGCACCAATATGCAAATGACATGACAGGTATTGAGGTGGACTGTGGACTGTTGACTGCAGTGGACTACCACCTGCGAGTGTTGATTAGTTAACATTATTTATCTGCTACTGTATGTTATCTGACAGATACCTTATCTAACACAATACTTAAAGGTAATGTAAGTGACCTGATTCAAAACAACAATGTGACTCCCCCAATTCTACGTTATAGAGCTATTATAAAAAATGTGCATATGCTAATTCAAGCAATATTATCACATATTAATATATGGAATACAAATCTTGCACATACCCATTAAATGTATGTTTTTCATTATAGAATTTTACAGTGCATAACTCCTCAAATCAAGTATAGAAATCGTATACAGTACATATTGGCACTCAGGGTTCATAGTGTGTATTGGGAAAAGGAGAAGTGAAAGCAAATCTAACCCCAGAGTGACATGGGTACGGTTAATCTGTAGTTCACCTGTTCTGTAAAGCTTCGGGCATCGTTAAGGGCATTTGGAAGTAGATGAGGCCCACCAGAATAGCAAAAAAGATGTTGAGAGCAAACTGGGCATAGGAGGTCTGTGGGTTCCTCAGAGTGTTCAGCACTGTCCTACAACACACCACACGCATCTGACACACACACGCGCGGGCACACACACACACACACGCACGCACGCACGCTCGCAAACACACACACACACGCACACACACACACACACACACACACACACACTGGTTATATTAAATTCAAAGCTCATATCAAGGTTCATGCAGCAGACAATATCAAATGCTCATGTAACAATAGGACAGTAATCAAGTACATTTACTTGTGTGCAATAAAAGTGGAACTGCACCCCAGCTCTGAGCCTGACTCCACCCATTGCACAACTTTCAAAAATGCTAAAACGTAGTCAATTACATGTCCCGTTACATTTGAATTTGATGACGCACGAGAGGACGAGGATTATTGTTGGAAAGGAGCAAAGTCCTGGGCGTTTTTACAAATATGACTATTTTAGACCATATAATCCAGATGTATCTAAAAACTGGAATTTTGGCAATATTAACACCACATTTATGTGTCTAAGTCTGCAGTCTTATTATTTAGTTTGCAGCTCAATAAACACAATTTAGTTCCACTTACAGTTACGCTTTATGTACGCTCAAGTAGGCTACTGAAGTTGTGTACTTTGTCCACCTCTGTATAATAGTGGATTGGGCCAATCCTTACAGTAAATATGACACCATCAATGAGTCATGCAACAGTCATAAAGATACATCAAGTCAAATAAATTGAAGCATCATGATTTTGTCTCTCTGGGAGAGTTCAAGCTCTGATAAAAACAACTGCAACTGAAGAGTGTAATTTAAATTTCTAAGATGGATACCCATATTGAACATTGAATATTAACTTTTTGTCCCTTGTCTGTTTACATGTGTTCTATTTTCTTTACATTTTGCAATTGTATTACTGAGTAAATCTTGTACTGATATAAAGTTATGTTATAAAAACATGATAAGAATATACACAATAATCAGTCAGTAACATGATAGTTTAATTGACTTTATTTAAATGTATAAGTATAACAATACTACTTTATTTTATGTAGATACAGAGGGACCCTGCTCACCTGGTAGAGGAAAGTTGTTGTGTAGTTAACCTTCTCCTCCTGACCTATGACTTGTTGCCCAACAGCCTGACTCACATTGTTGAGCTCCTCAAGCACATTCTGACATAGAGGAGACTGGTGGTATTTTAGTGCCAATACGTTCTTTTCTTCCACTGGGACAAAGAGAGGCATTATATCCAGCTATGTATACAGATATGTATAGATTGCACAGGTGTGTGTGTGCGTGTGCAAGTGCGTGTGTGCGCGCTTGCACAAGCGTGTGCACGCACGTCCACATGCGTGCGTGTGTGCATGTGTCTGATTTACCTGCAGTGAGTGTTTCTAATGTTGTTTTGGCCTCTCCATTTGTGATGTCCATGAAAAAGTCAGCAGGATTTTCAAAAGGCTCAATCTGATAGCCTACACACACACACACACACACACATAAATATTATCCTCTAAATGGGTTGACCAAGGTTATTCATATATTATAATAGCATGAATATGGTTCTGTAATCTGTACATCACTTTCTACATAACTGCCCAAGAAGTCCAACATGTAGTTTCCTGTCTGTTTATAGCTGACCACCTGTCAGGTAAGTGACTGAAATGTTAAATCTAAAGTGGATAATAATAATAAAATAATAATAAATAAAATAATAATAATAAATAAAATAAATAAGTAATTATATTATATGCATCCTATTTGAACAGCCTTCCTTTTTCATAACACACACACACACACGCACACACACACACACACACACACACACGCACACCTAACTGTGTAAAGTAGTCCAAGGCTTTGTGTGCTGCCCCAGCATAAATCATCTGGCCTTTATGCATCAGAGTCAGGTGGTCAAACTGTCTGAAGATGGCATACCGTGGTTGGTGGATGGAGAAGATAACAGTCTTACCCATCCTAGACAGCCTACACGGGAATGATTGAAGGAGAAATAAACACAGTAAATGCAATACAGCAATCACAAATGACATGTTATCAATATTGGGATGACATACTGTATGTTTTTAGTGTGGTGCAGTGTAATGGTGGCCAATTAGTAAAGTTGTGCAGTAAACGTCCCTCTCCGACGCCTCAAGGACGCTCTAGCGACAGCCTTCCCACCTCTCACGCCCAATCACATCCAATGCACATAATGATAACAAAGATGGACGGAGCATTGTAAGGCATTTCAACGGAGGCAAAAATGGAACGCTTCCGGTCTCTTAGATCCTCCTTTAAAAAAAAGATTTGAATGCCAAAGTGTCGTCCATTGAACCCTCTGTGTTTCCAGTCTCACTGTTGACAGGCTCCATGCTGTACCTGCGCAGCAGACTGATGATGCAGTTAGCAGTGTTAGAATCCAATCCAGTGGTTGGTTCATCCAGGAACAGCAGGGAAGGAGAGGTAATCAGTTCCATGCCGATGCTGCACCTCTTCCGCTCGCCACCAGATACACCGCGCAGAAACTCTGTGCCGATCTACACACACACACACACACACACACAAACGTGCATGCACACACAGCATGGCTTGTGGCTCAGAGGTTTGTCAACCTTTACAATGTGAATGCAAAATGATACAAAAATGTTGCCGTAAACACACCTCTCCCAAAACAATAACAATAAAAATATATCCCCTCACCCACCAATATATTGTGGCCCTCCCACTGAGCAGCACTGCTGTAAGTGACATACACATAACCGTGTGTATGTGTGTGGGTGTAGCGGCACTGCACCTTAGTGGTTGCACAATCTGATAACCCGAGGTCATCTATAATGGCGTCCACTCTGCTCTGCTTATCTGAAGAAGAGTGGTGCTTAGGGTTCAGACGGAGGTTAGCGCTGAACAGCAGGTTCTCTCTCACACTCAGTGTCCCCATCAACACATCGTCCTGCACAGTACAGGAGAGACAAATACTATGCAGATACATAGACGGATAAAGAAGAACACTGTACAGTAATGTATTCTGGTGTGTGTGTGTGTGTGTGTGTGTCCTGCTTTATAAATGACTGTGTTGTTACACAATCATGTAATTTGTTTCAATTGCAGTTTGTGGCTTCCCAATTGTGTGTGTGCGTGTGCATGTGTGTGTGCGTGTGCGTGTGCGTGCATGTGTATGTACTTGAACCACGTAGGCAGAGGTAAGCCTGAGGTCAGAGGTCACAACCTTTCCATCCACAAACACTTGTCCCCTCCGCAATCCTGCTGGGTCCTTTCTGCCTGCAATCACATCAAGAAGCCTATCAAGGGAAACAAGACAATGTGATAGTTATGTGGTGCATGCAAGTGTGTGTGTGTGTGTACAGTATGTGTGTTTCTTACGATGTTTTTCCACTTCCTGTAGGACCCATGATTGCATTCATCCCAGGTCTCATAATGCCACTGCAACCAAATAAAATGTAGTGTGACTATGCCATGTTCATAAAGTAACAGTAAGAACATTTTACAGTCCTAATTACAGGTGCATTATAAATTACAATTGTGGAAAAGTTAAGTCATTTCAATTCATCATTAAATGCAAAATTGACTTTCATCTGAAAAGAGGACAATGGTCCATTGTCTTTTTCTCCTTTGCCCGGGTAAGAATCTTCTGACATTGCCTCTGGTTTAGGAGTGGCTTGACATGAGGAATACAACAGGTGTAGCCCATTTTCCAATAAGTCTGTGCGTGGCGGCTCTTGATGCACTGACTCCTGCCTCAGTCCACTGCTTGTGAAGCCTTGGCTTGACAACCCTCTCAAAGCTCCAGTTATCCCTGTTTCTTGTGCATCTTTTTTTAACCACACTTTTTCCTTCCAATAGACTTTCTGTGAATATGCTTGGAAAAAAGCACCCTGAAAAGCCAGCTTCTTTAGCAATGATCTTTTGAGGCTTTCCCTCCTTGTGGAGCATGTCGATGACTGTCTTTTGCACAACTGTCAAGTCAGCAGTCTTCCCCATGATTGTGAAGCCAACTGAACTGGACTGAGAGACCATTTACAGGCCACAATATTACACTATTTCACAATATTATAATTTACTGAGATACTGAATTTGGGGTTTTCATGGGCTATAAGCCATACTCATCAATACAAATACAGATTTGGACTATTACACTGTGTGTAATTGTGTGTACAGTATTAATTATGTAAACTGTACTGTAACTGTTCATATCCAATAATTGTAGGGTATCAGAAATTAGGAGCTATAGTGGTTGACTCCCAGTCACACAGCAGTGGGTTTCATCCTTAAAAGACTGGCCTATACCTCTAAGCATCCTATAACAAGATGCTTAATAAGACATACTTGCTCCTTAATTAATGAAAGTACTCACTGTAATCACTTTGGATAAAATCATCTGAAATCACATGATAAATTACTATATAAATATATACCTGTTATATACGGTATACACTATATATATATATGTATACTGAAAAATTATAAGTATTTATATAGCATATAGTATAGTATATAGCACAGTACATACGTATGGAACTATATAGAAATATATATATATGTGTGTGTGTGTGTGTATTATTTTTATTTTGTATTATTCTATAGTTTAATCTAAATGTTCCTATTGCTACATGACTATCTATAATAAAGTTGAATTAGTATGAGGTTGGTCCTACCTTACATCTTTGAGTATGTATTTCTCAGTGCCCTTTCTGCAGCACACTCCTCGATTTTCCCGAACACAGTAATGCAAATCGTTGAACATAACAGTTGGACCTTTCTCCTGGAAATACTCCTCAATGTCATGCAAATCCTGATTCCCCTTAGACATGTTTAAACAAAGCTTTGTCACCATAGAGTGATAGGTTAAACAGGGAACAGTTCAGAGACAGAGCCACTCTGACAGACCGCTGTCAAGTGATCTGACTTCACTTACATATTTGAAGCAAACAAACTGACATTGAACTTTGCTCTCACAGTTCACAGAAGGTGCAGTAGGCTATAATAAAATTCACACGATTATCACTGTTCTAAACCAGTGCATTAAACAAAGACAGACTTAAGAAAAAATACTGCATACTCTATGTTGATTTACAAGGCTATGTGTGATATTTACAAAAGTATGTATGTAATACTGTCTTTTCTATTATATATAATATATGATAGACGAATTATGCAAATATATCCAGTCCTTGACCCACTCCATCTATAAATCACTTGCATTATTTTATCCTTTCAGGTCTGGGCACACACTGCTCCCTGCTGTCCAGAATGTTTTATCGCAGAGTAGGGGGCATGGTTAATCTCTGGAGGGTGGGATCATCGTTTCTATTTTCTCGCTAACATTTCTATTTTTTTTAAACATTGTCCAATAAAACGCCTGGGCCAATATTGGCAACCGCCCTAAATATCAGTTGTAGCCAATAGGATTTCTGTATTGTTAAAATATGGGCGGGGACAACATAACATGCATGGTTACGTGTTTTCAAGAAATTCTGAGGTGTTGTCATTGCATTCCTTAGCTTGTTGTTCAGCTGGGGGTTGAGAGGGAGATCGTTAAATGTTAACAATGTGGCTCTAAAGGCCACTTTTGGATTAATCGTTGAAAACTTTTAGTAAAAAAAGATTGTGTACGGTAAATTATAAGTTGCTTTACTACGCACCGAAAAATATAAGAATACATTTCAACCGAAAATAAGCATATGTGCAACTAGCTAACGTTAGCCATGGAAGAGCGGAAGGAGGAGGGAGAGGAGATCCAGGAGCACGGCCCTGAACATTGGTTTTCCAAATGGGAACGTCAGTGCCTGGCCGAGGCAGAACAAGACGAACCAAGTGAAGAAGATACAGAGCAAAGTCAACAGAAACTATGGCACCTTTTTCAGAATTCAGCCACCGCGGTTGCACAGCTCTACAAAGGTCTGCGTCAAGCTAGCAAGCTAAGTTTAAGTTAAGCTAGCTGTACAGTGGTCACAACCAACGCTACCAGTAACTGGTCTGTCTTTCTAGCATACGGTAGCTAACGTCACTGAAACACAAAGGGCACGAAAGACAGCTTTGTTTTACAGACTTTTGTTTTTAATCATCTATTTTAACAGAAGCTGATGTTCGTGTTTTACACAGGTTGGCCAGTCTGGGTTTTCGACTAATTTTGAGACCTCTGCTTTTGTGGCAATTGATATATCGGTAGCCAACTTGGTGTCTAGGTTATCCGTTTGCCGGATGCTAGCAAACGCAGTCACAGTGTTTGGTATTTACGAAGCGGGCGGCTACAGCTTGCTAGTTGGCGTAAACTGTTTAGGACTGTCTGAGATGGAGAGGTGCGTGACTGATAACGCTTAATACAGCTCATGAAACAAACTACAGTGTAAGTACCGTACAGTGTGATCAGTTTGAACACAAACACTCGCGTTTAGGGCAGAATTTATTGGTTAGTTAAAGCCAGTTCGTCAAAATGGCGATGTGCTCGGAGGAGTTGTTTTCCGATTTAAATCAACTTGTTTGTTGACGATCAGAACAAGCGATAACTACTGCATTTGGGTTAGTTCTGTACAGAGAAAGTTAGCCTTCTTCCATTGCGGATATCTTGAAGTCTTTGTTAGTTTTAATGTTGACAAATCCCAAGACAAAATGGCGAAGGAATTAACCGTAATATTTGCTTGCCAAACAACCGTGAACCGGGGTGTTTTAGTCCAAGTGATTAGAGAAGCTCATCCAGGGAGTAACGGTAACATCAGCATAAAAATTACGCGTCTGCAAGGCTTGACATCTTCAAGACAGTGATGACACCTTAATTATTACGTTTTGTTCTACATAGTTATGCTCAGCTATGAAGTACACGCTCCATAGCACTTTTCGTTAGGATTTATTGTTTACTGTAGAAAACATAAACATTACATTGAAACGCTACAGCTGTTGCAAAAGTCGGTTCACTTAGCTGGAAAAGTTTTGTTAATGAATTGCTAATTTCTTCGTATTTTAAACTGATTATTTACCGAACAAGAGGCAGTCCAAAAATAAATCTGTAAAAAGCCTGATGCCTGTTTTCGCTTTGTCATTTAATTTACAGATCGAGTATGTCAACAAGGCCTCTCTCTCTGGGTTCCTTTCCAGAATGCAGCCACAGCCGTAACTAATTTATATAAGGGCAAGTGAATGCATTTGTACTACCCAGCATATAGGTATAAGTGTGTATGGATGTTTTTCATTTTTATTATATGTAGAATATGAGATTATTATTGTCCAGTATTTTCCTCAAAATTGACCAACCATTGTGTGGCCCTCTGTGTCCACAGAGAGCCTGGAGGCCCACCAGCGCAGTTATGACCTGGGTATTCAGATTGGCTACCAGCGCAGGAACAAGGAGGTGCTGGCATGGGTGAAGAAGCGAAGAAGAACCATTAGGCGAGAGGATCTTATCAGTTTTTTGTGTGGCAAAGCCCCGCCACCACGAACTGCTCGAGTCCCGCCTAGAGTTTCCATGGTGTCAACAAGCCGGCCATCCACCCCAGAGACGGGGAACTCTGTGGAGACAGACTTGCAGCCCTTCAGAGAGGCCATAGCACTACACGGTGGGTCAAAACAACCCTTTCTATTTCAAAGGAGACTATAACAATATGTTGGTGTGAGAATTCTATTCATACAATTTATATGTGGTGGTTCCTTCTATTTAGGCCTGAGCGGTGCTATGGCTAGCATTTCTGTGCGCTCCGGTGCCCCTGGTTCTCCAACACACCCAGCTCAATCTCTCGGTCGCCGCAGAAATGGTCTCCACGATGTGGACCTTAACACTTTCATCGGCGAGGAGATGGCACTTCACTTGGATGCAACAGCTAATCGCAAAAGGGGGCCCACCCCATGTAGTGATGTCATAACAGACTCACCCACTCACAAACGCAACAGGATGCTCTGAGGGCCTCTCCCACCACTAACCCCTCCTCTTTGGCTGATTGGATGACTTAAAAAGGAGTACTGCCTCAGCCAAGCCAATCACATCTTCTCGTCTCACCTTTGTTGTAATGCTACAATAAAGAAAAAAAAACAACCATGAACAACCCATCCATTTTCTTCTCTTTTCCTCTCTCCCTGCTTCACATATCTCTCCCTTCCTTCGCAGAGCAGAGTTCTGTTGTGCTTTACTAGTTCCCTTTGGGTTTCCTTTGAATACATCTGATAGGGTTTGAAAGGAGCGCAGGGCAAACATGAGATTCTGACATTGCAGAATGTTAGATTTAGAGCTCCCTAATGTGGCTCGTGTACTGCAGAGATGCGTAACTAGAGCTGTTACTCACTCTACCCTTCCCTTATTTGTCCCTTTCATTCCCTTAAATACTGTATTCATTCTCCCCAGTGAGCTGCTGGCCAAATCATGACTGGACTGGAAGAACCCTGGGCTCACTGGGAGAGTCCCCCTCCCAAGTGTGTGTGTGTTTTTCTGGATTTGCTGCTGCTCTGTATGTTTGCCTATCCGACAGCAGAACTGCCACTTAACTGTGTTGTACTCATCTTTTGCCTTTTAAGGACGCTGCTATCTGGTTATTGTTGGGACAAAGACAGTGCATTTGTGTGTGTGCGCGTGCGCGCAGTTCCAGCACATTCAGCACACCCTTGACTATTATTTTCTTAAATGCCTCAGTTATTCCCCCTTTTGTTCAATTGCTGTTTGCAGCTGAAACCAGGGTTTCATCACAAAGCAGTGCAATATAACTAAAGCTAAATATGCAGGACATTATAGGCAGACTCCTCAGCTGATGATTTTACAGTGGGATGATGAATATGAAAGCAGAAATTCATGTATTTGCAACAAATTAAACATAAATTTTAACAACCCCCTTTGTTAGTGTGTGCGTTTAGATTATTTGTACATTAGAAAACAATAATTGCTAACTAGTTAGGCTCATAGCACACACTTAATTTGTGTTACATGTTTACAATAAAAATGTAATATCTGTTCCCAGCTTGATGGGTTTGTGTATAGCTGTTGTCAGTCCATGACTCGCTTTTTGAATGGAGAAAACCACCCAACCCTGTGATTTTAACTTGCTGGTCTGTTTATATTAAGCCGTAATACGGCTATACCATAACTGGTGACAGTACATTGCCATCATTGTGTCAGAGATGATGACTGAAGGTTCATCTCACCATCACACTGAAGTCTACCTTGACAACTTGATAGAGGGTTATGCCTTTGACATCTTCCTAGTAGATTCTTTATAGATCATGGCATTTGTTATGCTGACTCACTATGTTCAAAGACACATCCTGTTATCTTGCTGGGCGGGCCAGTTCCCAATAGGCTACTGCTTTGTGGTGCAGCCTTTACTGTGTATATACAATGTAGGTGCTGTTATGATATATGTGGTACATATTGTAAAAAGAAAGTGCAAATCCATTGGGATGTTTATGTACATTAATAATTCTGGCATTAAAGAAAATAAAACAAAAAATATGTAGTCCTCTTCAGTGTTGGGCGGTAACTAGCTACTGTAATATCATTACTTTTTTCTGTAACTAGTAGCATAACTAATTACTATTTCTATTTCCAAAACAGTAATGATATTACAATTACTCATCCAAGAAACTAATAGTTAATGCGTTACAAGAATTATATTTCTGGTCCTAGTAAACTTAGCTGCTATGTTTTCACTTTGGCTGATTGTTGACTCCTATGGTTAATTATTGTTCCAATAAGGAGGATTCAATTGTAAAATGAGCTGGATACACAGGTTGTCATTTTTCAAAAGGGGTGAGACAGGCAAGTGATTGTGAAAGTAACACAGTAATGTAACTAATTACTTGTAATACCCAGTAATAAGTAATATTACTTATTGAAGGAGTAATACGTAACAAGTAAATACAATTCCTGTGTTACTTGCCCAACACTGGTCCACATATATATATATATATATATATATATACATACATACATACATACACACACACACACATATATACACACACACACATACATATACTGTATGTGTGTGGACCCATGGAGGTCTGGATATGGATTCACACTCAAAATCAAAGTGGGAAACCACACTACAGGCTGATCCAACTTTGATGTAATGTCCTTAAAACAAGTCAAAATGAGGCTCAGTAGTGTGTGTG
>JAODTR010005615.1:0-11274 GCA_025399935.1 Amblyopsis rosae
TATATATATATATATATATATATATATATATAAAAAGTCACATGAATGAACAATTAACCCTTGTTTTCAAAGTTTGCCAAAAGATTCATGGTATGATTTATACTTATTTCTACCTCAGACTTCTTGGCTTTGGCTCATTTTATGTAAAGAACATATATAATATGACATTTTAAATGACCTCACACTGCACACCACTACATATTTATATTACACATGTGGTGTCTGGGTCTACTGGACCCACGGGTTATATAAGTGTAGAGGATGATGGTGCTCCTTCAGCCTGACCCTCAGAACAACCATATGCAGAAGTCAGTGTGAGATGCTGTTGCATTGTTATATGTCTGAATGTCTTACGTTGACCTGTGATATGTGTAAGTGACGGACAGACAGATTTATAATTCCTGGTGGTAGCCAGTAGCAACATTAAATAAGTTAAATGATATGTGTGAACCCAAGATGGACAGAAATTCATTTTTGTCAAATTTGTTTGTAAAAGCCTGAACATCAGAAAACCACATGAAATCCACATTTAGAGGTGTTTTGAAAATTTGAAGTTTCGATGTGCGCCTCAGACTGAACTGTCAAGTGGCTCAAATTGGGTTTCAGTGTCTTTTGCAGAACAATGCAGTGTACAGTGTCCATTGCATCCTCCACACACTAGTGACCACTGGTGAGCACTAAACACAGACTGAAGAGGCTGGTATACATTGAGATGTTATGATGTAGTCATTGCAGGTGTCAATAGCGAGATAGAGTTACGGGTGACACAAAATAAATCCACTTTGAGCTCCATTGCTGTTACTTGACAGAGCAACTGTTTGGAGAGCGGAATGATGCACCTCCATTTCTCCTGCATCCGTGTTGGAATGCTGTATAGCTACATACTGTATATATATATGCGTCATTACGACAGCAATCCATGCAGACAGGTTGGTGATGGTTTTAGGTTGGTGACACTAATCTGATCTGACCACTTGCAACAGTGCGGACAGTTGCCACTTTAGATCTGATTTAAGAAACAATCCGATTTGACTGCAGTGTGAACGTAGTGTTCAATGAGGCTGATGTGTTGTGTACACTACTGCATGGGCTACTGTGTCTGTTCTATGGAGTTGGTGTTTTTAGACTCACACATTTTTTTATATTGTTTCATTTAGATTGGTTAAACATGTTGATATTTGTCCTTTTAAAAAAAACGTTTTATCACAACCAAACATATAGCACTATGATTTATATAGATGATAGAGGTAAATGGTAAATATTAACCATATATGTTGTATTTATTGCTTATAATTGGGAGAAGGTAAATATCAGAACGTTTTTTTTATATAAATGGTTGTGGCTGTATTGATTTTAAAGCCCAATAATGCTATGGGTCCACCAGACCCGCAAACATTGGAGTTATGAATATATGAACACCATACAAGGGGTTTAATAAAGCTGATCCTAACTAACTGAATTGACAACACAATGTGATCAATGGAGACACGCAGCATTTGGAAGACAAGATTAACTGCAACCAAACCCTGTAACACTTGCTTGACAGCTGTCCTAATAAAACAAGGCATTAGATAGCAGTGATCAGCTGTTAGTATGCTGATAAGTATTTCAGATCAATCTGTGGTAGCCTGGAGGATTACACTGTATTTTCATAATTAAATGTGCAGTACAAGCATTTTAGCAGCAGGTGAGTTCAAGCCTGTCAGAATATGTCAGAACAATGGTGCCAGACTGTTAAATTGCTCAGCAACATGGGAATACAAGTGGTTGAACCCTACTATAGGACTTCACCACCTTCCCCGGTCATATATTTGAGTAGTTATTTAATAAAGGTGAGATTCAGAAAACTGTCTGTATAACACCGCTAAGAATAATACTCTTAATTAATGTAAGATTTTTGTCATGCAAGCCTTAATGTCCGTCAGTAAAAAAGTCACAATATATTTTTAGTACCAGATGTCAGTACCAACATTCCTGTTTAACAGAGGTCTTTACAAAAACGAATATACTTGAATAAGATTAGAGTGATACATCTACAGTAGTTTTTACACATTCTAAACTGTATAATATACTATATAAGGATGCTTTATTGTGTTTCTCTGTGATACCCAAATCAAGACCAGAGTTCATTTAAGTTCTGCAGGATTGTAATGGAAGATTTGAAAAGGGAGGATAGTGCCAGCTTCAAAAAGCACAAAGCGATTTGCTTAGCTAACTGATGCCTTCTGAGATATACCCAGGAAGACAATACTGAAAAAGCTGTTGCTGAGTATCTGTGAATTATTTATAGTTCATGCAAAAAAGCACTGTAGTAACTGACTATATTAGATGGCAGGATGCCACAGTGCATGCATGTGCATGCGAAACACACACACAAACAAACAAACAAACAAACACCCACCAAATGCATACCAGCACACAAACAAACACACACGCACACATACGCACTCACAACATGCCAACAAGCAAACACCCTCAAATTGCACTGTTAGAAATAAAACCTATATAATCTAGCCTCACCTAGTTAACTATAGTGCACCTAAGGAGATAAACAGTTAGTTAAACCTCTTGCTTTGCACAAACAGATTTGTGTTAAATAAACAATCTAAGATCTTTACTAATTTTAGTACATCACATACATGCTAAACAAACCGTGCCTCGCTAATGTAACCGCAGATGGAATTTTCATACATAGCTGGTTTTGTGTAGCATCCCTTGGGTAAGAGCACCAGTTGGGAAGCAGATACTGCCAACAGATGCCTATCTGTAGTTGAAGCTATAAAAACAAGTTGATAACTAGAAGGCTATAATATTTGGCTAACGTCATGCCAGCTAGAAGCCCGCTATGTATGAAGGTCATTATATGAGATTGTATGCTGCAGTATACAGCGTGTTTTAATAATATGTGGCAAAATACTCAAAGTCCCCTAAAATGATCATCTATCCCTAATAATGCTGATGCAGATGTTAGCATTTGACAGTTTAAGAATTAATTAAGCTTACCATCAAGAGAATTTTATAACAAATGTATAGCTGCTGTGACTATAAATAAAAATTATAGAATTTTGTATCTTCAATATCATTTGTTCTCCTCTCTTTATTAGCTAATGTTACGACAAAACAGTGGTGCACCTATAAAGAACAGCAAATTGAAGGTGAAGTCAGGACACAAATGCAGTAAACTAATAAAGATAGAATGTTTACAGAAAGAGAAAATCGTTTTTTATATTAACATTTCTTAAATGACATATTAACATTTTTGGAATAATTATTTAAACCTCAAGGTAGTTATTTCTGCATGGCATTGTTCCACTCCACAGCAGAAAACCAGGACGTACAGTAATTTAACACCCTATCATTATTTGCTGTTTTCCTGTACTACTGTAGGATATGAAACAAAGAGTGATGAGTAGGGTCAAAACTGCAATGTTTTATTTTTTGCTTTTGAGTATATTTAGATATTGTGCAGAGCTGCAGCTCAGCCAAGTGATTCAGACCAGACTCTGGTAGTGTAGCTATCAAACTAAAGGCCTACGGTATATGAGTGCAAAGACAGAAAGTCAGAGCTGCATGGCAAATAAGACTGGGGTGTCTCTATTGCTGACAGCAAAGAGGTAAGGAATTGTGCTTGGCTTGGCTTAGTCACATCGTTTATGTCTCATCTGAATAAGGAATTGGAAAACATGTGTACTATGATGCAAGCTTGTGTTTTAGCAAGTAGGCGTTAAAACATTTACCATATCAAAAACAAATTATATGGTACAAACTATGGTGACACGTTTGATAGTAGAAATAATAATTGAAATGCCAATTGTCAATTCTGATATGTCGAAATGTTATTTTAGTGGTGTCAGGGCAGAATAATTGCTATTTCCAGTTGCCAGGTTACAGGGACATCAATGGGATACTATTTAAGTTCTATATCAGTTATTATGCTATACTGAATCAGTCAGTGTAGCCAAGAAGACACTCCAAGCCAATTGGACACAATATTTGCAATATTTCAACTTGAAGAGTTTTACAATAATAGGACAACATGTATTTCCCCTTAAACATTTTACTGTATATATTTTTATAAAGAATAAAATAGAATGTTACATATGTTCAAACTAACTGAATGCACCTCAGGAGGGTCAGTGTGGGGTCAATTCAACATTATTAGGTCATCAATGCCATTTCATAAGCAGGAAAAATAGGCGCTTTTGGCTAAACAAATAGCAGCTGGGCACTGAATATTACTCAAGGTTGGGAACGCTCAGTGATAGGGAAATGATTGTCCCAGATCAATGCCAGGAGCATGTACAGAATGAGGCAATATGCTTCTATGATGCTGCTGTAGGGTTAAGACCTCTTGAGGTATTGTGGATTTGAATCAATGAAACATCTTTAATAAGAGATCCCATCTTGCAACCCCCAGGATACATCTGCAATGACTCAAACACCTCCTCTAACATCAAAGCAATCTTTCTTAAAGTCTAATTGCTGTGGTTAATTGGAAACCATTAGAGTAGATAATGTGTATTGGTAATATACAAAATATAGCTGTAGGCAGTAATGGGCCATCACTGTATGACAGAACCCTAAGCCAGACTGAAAACTATAGTAAAAAAATAAGCTTATTTTTATTATAAAAAGAGACATGAGGCAAGACCAATATGTAATGAGAAATGCAGTAATACTGTATATACAGTACAAACAGAAATATATACAAATACATTGCACCAATGTTTCAAAGTGTCATACCAAATGTAATATTTTGGTTACTACGCATCTTAGCTTTTTACAACTAGCTTGTGATATGTGACGTTTCTACATGAACCAATTACATTATTCTGATTTAAAGTCCTTGTACATTAAAACACATTTAACTATGGGTGTAGCCATAGGTTTTGTTTGAACAATGGGGGAGACCAATTCATTTTCCTATAGGTGACTGCCCCCCTACATTCTGGTGAATGTATTTTCACCAATTTGTGTTCTGCATCAATTTATCCTTACTGATTGAACACACATTGACATGATAAGCAACAATCAACGTTCATACTTTTATTTTGGGGGGTTCATAAGGCCTTCCTAGTCCTACTGTATATTGTGACTATAGATCAAAAGCTCTGTGTTAGGCTTTCATAACACAGTTTACAAATATGAGGACTTGGAAATGTAACCTTGGGTGCAAGTACAATTGCTATTTAAACAATGTGGTCATCGGACAGGAAGAGGACAACTACATTGGTCTGAAACTAGCAAATACACTTGCATTCCCGCTTTCTGCCGGGTGTAAGATAGGGCCCATTATGTTCCTCCGCCAGTTGTTATCGAAACATGATAACAAAGACTTATCGGTCAGCTAATTTTATTTCACAACAATAAAGGGATGGGACAAATTACTAAAAAACATTTTGGGCTTTGCAAAAAACATTCATGCCCCATAAACCCATGCACCACTGGCTCAAGCAATACATATGAGAATGGTGGTGGGGGCAATTATAGGTCATCACAAAAGTGGTGGGATCCTTGCCATAAATTACACTAATGTACTGCTAGTACTAGTAATTACTAAGGTCATGGTGTGATTCTATTTGGTTACAAATATCTAAAATAATAGACTATAACACATCCACCATCCAACTACGATCCAGAACATCCAGAGTAATTCTAAACTAGTTAACTAAATATAATTGGTGACACCACATATGACAAGCACATCATCAGTAATCTAAAAGCCAAGAATGTAAAAAACTGACGTGGCATTTTGTTGAAATAATACCTGCCAAATGAAAATAGCTTGTTCTTAACACTGTGTCCAAATGTATGGTAGCTATTACCAATATTATATTTTTGTGTCATTGCGATCATTTTGTGCAAACTGGTTCAAGTCTGCTGAACTTCAAGCAAACCAAGTAAAACTAAATATATACTTTACACCTGAAACCCTAGAGTCCTCTGAACCGGGTCTTTATCCTGTATCGAGTGGGTCAAAATACAGTTACCTATGACCAAATAGAATCCCAAATAATTCCATAGGTTGTCAAAAAGCTATAAAGAAGAAAGTGGATTTCATTCTTTCTTCAAGGCATCTGGAAGGTCAGGTAATATTACTTTACAGTTTATGACAGGCTGATGTAGCTGAGGTTGGAGCAGGGAATGGAGCAAGGATGGAAGAATAAGCAGATAAGAGGGAAATATATCATGAAATGCAACAGCTGTGCAAAAAACGATATTGGAATTATTGTTAATCCTGCCACAAACCTTGATGTTAAAATGTAATTACATTTTAAATATACAATTGTTTGAGGTAGTCAAACAACTATGCAGTGGCAAAGCCCCGGGGATTTATGAGATCCGTCCAGAAATGCTGAAAGCTCTGGGTGTGGAGGCGATGTTTTGGATGACATGCCTTTTTAACATTGTGTGGAAGTCTGGGACTTAAGGAGTGGCAGACCGGGGTGGTGGTACCCCTTTTCAAAAAGGGGGAACAGAGAGTGTGTGCCAATTATATGGGTATCACACTACTCAGCCTCCCTGGTAAAGTCTACTCTAAGGTACTGGAAAGGAGGATTCGGCCAATAGTCGAACCTCAGATTTACAAAGAACAATGCGGTTTCCGTCCTGGCTGTGGAACAATGGACCAGCTCTCGCAACATGTGTTTTGTTGATCTGGAGAAGGTGTATGACCAGGTTCCTCGGGAGATACTGTGGGAGGTGCTGCGGGGGTATGGGGTAAGGGATTGCGCTTCGGTGCCCTAGGGATCTCATCGCTGCTTTTTGCAGATGATGTGCTGATGAATGTCCTGATGGAATCATTGGTTCGTGACCTCCAGCACTCACTGCCTCAATTCGTAGCCGAGTGTGAAGCGGCTGGGATGAGGATTAATTAGCATAACTAAATCTGAGGCCATGGTTCTCAGCAGGAAACCGATGGAGTGCCTACTAATAAGTTCAAGTACCTCGGGGTCTTGTTCATGAGTGAGGGGACATTGGAGCAGGAGATTGGCCGGAGAATCGGAGCAGCAGGAGCGACATTACAATCACTTTACGTAAAGAGAGCTGACCCGGGAGGCAACGCTCTCGATCTACCGGGCAATTTTCGTTCCTACCCTCACCTATGGCCATGAAGCTTGGGTTATGACCGAAATAATTAGATAACAGGTACAAGCGGCCATAATGGGTTTTCTCAGCAGGGTGGCTTCCTTAGAGATAGGGTGAGGAGCTCAGCTATCCGTGAGGAACTCAGAGTAGAGCTGCTGCTCCTTTGTGTAGAAAGGAGCCAGTTGAGGTGGTACGGGCATCAGGTAAGGCTGCCCCCTGGGTGCTTTCCTAGGGAGGTGTTCTAGGCACGACCAGCTGGGAGGAGGCCTCGGGGAAGACCCAGGACTAGGTGGAGAGATTATATCTCCAAAATGGCCTGGGAACGCCTCAGAATCCCCCAGTCAGAGCTGGTTAATGTGTCTCGGGAAAGAGAAGTTTGGGGTCCCCTGCTGGAGCTGATGCCGCTGGGTCCCGACTACGGATAAATGGATGAAGATGGATGGATGGATATACAATTAAAATACAAATTGTAAAAGGCCAACAAGCAGATAAACTAACCCCTAAACTAACCTCACTAACACTGCAAGACAAAAACCAGAACGATTCATCCAGACAAATAAACCCTGTCTGAAATATGTTATGGGAGCAGCAGGTGATAAGACAATCAGTTCGTTGGATGAAACCGTTTCATCCCATTCTCTATGGACAGCAGGATTTCTTTTCAGATTATCTATTGCGATTTCACACTCTGCGGAAATATTCTTTGCCCAGTGCAATGCCACCATGAGGCTAATATGTAATGAAAGTTTTTGATAGAAATAGTTTTGCCATTGTAGATACGGGAAAACAAGTGAAGTGTGTTCAGCCCGTGGAAAATGTGCTATGGTAAATAAAAGAAAATGAGGTCCATCTCCATGCAGAGCACTATAAGTGAGACAGAAGTAAAAACATGGATGTAATAGGACAGAGCTTCCCCCCTATTGAGACTGGATTTTGCATTATTAGTGGTTGACAAGAACTTTCTTAGTAGGAGCAGTTATTGTATTTCTCAGCATTTGTAGAATTAGAAGGTCAAAACAGATCCAGTTTCAGTGACCAATCAGTGCACAGCAGATAAAATGTGGTTGGCATACTGATGCCATCCATCTATATTTGCATTACGGAAAACAAATGCTAATCTATGTAAGAAATTGATAGTTACCCTTTTAAGGAACATTTATTTTGGCCACCAATGCTACAGATGGCAATTATTAAGCTGACCATGGCAAATGGAAAAATAAGATGATTGAACACGGGCTCAGTTTCACACATTGATTAAGCATAGTTCTAGACAATAATAATAATATTTTTTTCAAGGAAGATCTTAGAATTTTGCTTTCAGTCTTGGACTAGGTTTATTTCATGCCTGGGAAACTGTTTGAGTGTGTCCTTTAAACTGCACAGATAAATAGTGTGGAACAGTTTAATTAAGTAAATGTATTTAAAAAATGTAAGCAATTTTTTAAAGCAATTTTCTTATCCATCAGGAAGCAAATGTGAGAGAGATACTGCATAGACAATGGTTGAGAATTGACCGCAGGCTCCCAAGGCATTTAGGCCCATATGGGCAGGGAGTTATTGCAAGCGCCATAAGTCCACCCAGTTTCAACCAAGCTGCTATAACTGGGCTGGTTTCATAGACATGGATTAAGACTTGTCCAAGACTAAAATAAAAATTCAGTGAAGATTGAAACTTTTAATTTGAATTTGAATATTGTACATTCAGAACTGTTCATTTAATGCATAGATCACAATGCAGTCAATAGAGAAAAAGCAAAACAACATTAATGATTGTTGGTATGAACTAAGAAACCGGGCTGACCAAAGTGCAAGCAATCAATAGCTACTTTGAATAATACAAAATAAATTGAATTGCATGGGAAGGTTGATTAAAACACCACAAGACAGATGTCTCAATGCATTTAAGAGGAGGAATGGAAACCTTACACTGTGTTGCATTGTCCTCCAGACAACCCTCTGGGAGCAGCAGAAAAATAAAGAAAGAAGACATTTAATAGGACATTAGAGAGAGAGAGAGAGAGAGAGAGAGAGAGAGAGAGAGAGAGAGAGAGAGAGAGATCTGGGTAGCAAAAGGCACAGGGGAAGGTGTATTAGTTTGAAAAGCAATATGTAAATGATAAATGTGCTTGGTGAAATATTAAATTCTTACAGCTCGACCTCTACAAAATTAAGCAAGAAATATTTTATTTAAATGATTATTACCATTACAACTGTTGTATGCTGGATGCATTCAATGATTTGGTCGTTCATGCATATACAGTACTGTAGCAGTTAAACTAGACATATTACATATAGACCAGTGATTGCCTTTTTGAATCATGACTACCAAAAAATAGTAAGCATAATAATAATAATAATAATAATAATAATAATAATAATATATAATTAATACCCCACTTTGAGAACCAATGGCCGAGAGCTCTTAATTTCTTTATTGTTTTTGCAACCACAAACAGCTTCACAGAGATAATTTCACAGAGGAATTTCCTTCTCACCAGTCTCTCAAGGCTGGTTCCAGCTGTTGTGGTTGGCCTCTCCTCAGGTGTGTATGGTCTAAAGCGGCTGTTGAACATGTCTGAAATGCCACGCGCAGACCTGCCCATTCCTGATGGCTTAGGTTCTCCACACCCTTGGAAAACCTTAAATTAATGGTAGATGATGGCCATAAACAAAGGTTAGCAAGCATGCAGTGCCAAGACAAATTAAGTAAAGAAACAATATAACGTTTATTTTTATTTTTTTATTTAGGTATTTTTGTGTTTGGAAATTCATAATTTTGATATACATACAGTTGCATATGACAAAAGAATGTTAAAGTATATAGATGAAGCAGCTCAGCTTATGACAAATATTTAATAAGCTTCAGGTAAAATATGCAAATGCAATACAGTAGAGTTTAAGATGAAATTTTATATTTTCTATTGTCTTAATTTACAATAGGTATATTTAGTTAGTATAGCCTTGGTTTTTATAAGGTACATTTTTTCATTTTTGAAGGTTTCAAAAACATTGACCAAATATGTCTTGAAACTTACTGCAGCAATGTCTGAATTGCAGAAAGGCTACAATGTCTGTCTTGCACAATATAGGGTGCACGACATATAAGAGGCAACCTGCTCTGTCGCCCTGAGTCAATTCTTGAGTACGTATTGTCATTTCATATGCTTTAAACTTTGGTAGCATTGACAGTTATTCTGAAACACAAATCATCTACATTCAGTGACAAAAACACTGAAGATGTTACTGTATGTTATTATGCCCACAGAACCACACATTTATCCGCTAACCCACTATATGCATTTGAAACGCAGCTGTAAAAGTATGGCTGTAGGAAGAGTGCTACAGAACATGAGCCTTGGAGCTCTGTATAGAGAAGAGGAATACCATTCAGCTGCCATACCACAGAGACAATTCTGTTATTCCTTGTAGCAGTTTACAATAAAGGCTCATTTGAGGAAAAAAATAAAAAAAGACAGCATCTTGGGGCTCAATAAAGATACCTCAGAAAGAGTTGATTAGCATGCCTGTCCTACTGTGTGCAGGCCTCTGGCTCCAATTGTGATAGAAAGCTTTAATGTTGTACATGGTCCTCATGACAAGAAGCTGTCTTTTCACTACTTGTCAGGTTGTTACAATGACAACAAAACAAGCATCCAGTTGGTGTGGCCACATTCTTATAGCTTATAGTGATTTGGTAAGAAATTGATATCTTTAGAATGGGTGTGCATGTGAGATTGCAATATAAGTATGGTATACAGTAGTATGTGCAGCCTTTGCAGAAATAGGGCTTGAGCTGCACACATGAAAAAACTGGACATTATGTGTCTCTATATGGATGAGACACATATACTGACCTCTGAGTAACCAAGAACATTGATAAAATAAAATAAAAATAAAAACATGAAAAAGGGGTAAAATGAAAAGAATATGTTAAAAACACTAAGAAAAAACAAATGATCAGTTACAAGGATAGTTCGACCTCTACATTTCATATTTAAGTTATCCAGTTCTCTATTATTTCTGTTAAATAGTAATAATATATGTACCTGAATAAAAAATAAATAAAAAAACAATTTGTAAAATGTGTTACTTCGTTTTAAGCACTGAGTTTATATTGTATAATGCAATATATAATATATATATATATAATAATTATATAATAATATATTGTATAGTATAATTTAT
>JAODTR010005616.1:7319-25133 GCA_025399935.1 Amblyopsis rosae
AAGAGGCTTGTCACTAAACTCCCTTAAGACTTCAGTGTTGGGTCCTACCTTCTGCTTGCGGATTTTCTTCTGCTCCGTCATGAGCGTTACCAGGTTCTCGCGGGCCATGACTACTTCCTGGGTCTCCATGCTGTCCGGGGGGGACTCCGGGGAGTCCGAGTCCTTCTCGCTCTCCTCCTTGGTGACGCTCTCCTTCCTCCGTTCCGCACGCCACTTCCTCCTGCGCTTACTGCGCTCCTGCTCCCAGCTATCAACACCAATCACACCCAGTTACCATACTGTACACACACACACATACACATCACTATCAACACCAACCACACTGATTTATCATACTGTACAGACATACACATCATATATTGCATTTTTAACAATTTTCCCCAGACACAGCACTGCTACAGTAGTATTATGTGTAATACAAATGAAATAGCATAAATATTTATATATAGTACGTACGTTAAGAACTGTTGTGCGCAAGGTTCACTCATCAAATTATAAATAAGGTTATAGCATCTCCCTCAGAAACCCACTGCTTATATACACAATATAAACACATTGTCCATGAAGGTTTGGTCAGCTATATAGGGATGGTAGAGAACGGTGGCCATCTTAAAGCTCTGAATAGGGAGGAATAGAGAGGAGTGCAAGCCACTAACTCTTTCAAACATTTATTTAAGAGTGACCCACTGTCCTATTTTTTCCTTAGTGCCAACCCAATAAGTTTTCCTATCTTATACTAGATGCTGTTTGGCCCAAGTCTCTCATCTTGATAGGTTGTTTCTTGTGGTTGTAATAGGAACTCATGGTATCTGTGTCGTTGTGGAGATGACGCAGCTCAATAACTCACTCTGCGATGGTCAGCAGGTGCTTGGAGGTGTCTATCTGGATCTCCATGGTGGTGTTGTCCAGCTCCATCAAGCTCTTCCTGATCTCCATCTGCTGGCGGAATGCCTCCAGGAGCTGCTCCCTCAGCTGCTCCATCTCAGCTTGACCCTGCTGGCTGGAGTGGGCCTGCACCTCCGCTAAACATGGAGAGTGCAGGAGGAGACGTGTGTGTCATGGAAAGTGGGCTTGGAGCTACAGTAGCAACAACATACTGACAATACAGAGGCACTGTGTAATGTGTAGGAACAACAGACAATACAGAGACACTGTGTAATATGTAGGAACAACAGACAATACAGAAACACTGTGTAATGTGTAGGAACAACAGACAATACAGTGGCCCTGTGTAATATGTAGGAACAACAGACAATACAGAAACACTGTGTAATGTGTAGGAACAACAGACAATACAGAGGCCCTGTGTAATGTGTAGGAACAACATAGTGAAAGTATACATCACGCTAAAGTATACATTATGTTATGTATAGTTCATTGTTTGGTGTCATATATTTAATACGTTATATACATCGTTATCGTCATGTTATAGTTCATAGTTGTTGTTTAATATGTTATGTATGTTAATATGTATATGTTTAATATGTAATATGCAGTATATAGTTCGTAGTTTGCAAACCCTTCTGAAACCTGGGTCTATCCTCACCTTGAACATTCCGGATGTCCGCCCTGTCTGAGTTGACCTGGCGGATGGCCTGGTCCGCAATCTTCTTCTTGAGCCGCTGAATCTCGCAGCGCAAATCTGAGATGATGTGCGTGTACTGGGCAATGTGGTAGGACACATTGATCAGGTTTTTCTTGACCTGGAGAGGCACAGAGAGAGACGTGTCAACGACTGCTCGGTCCAAAAACCTTGCAATGTGTGACAAGCTAGACGTTAAAAGTGTCTAGGACTTAAATGGATGCCTCTTGACCTTGACATTTATATCTCACGACGTTATAGACGTTAATTACAAGGTGAATGTATCACCGGGTGCATTGTATTATAACATAACGTTGTTGTTGGGGTTGTTGAAGGAAGAAAAGCATCGACAGGTCGAGCGCTCACCCGCGTGCGAATGCTTTTGGCACGGTCCGCGTATGTCAGCGTGTTCCGAGACTCTTCAAACGCCAGGGAGGCGGGGCTTATATGGGCTATCATCACCGTGCGGCTGTTCCCGCCCAGCGAGTCCTTTCAGTTAAAGTTAATAACAATAAGACACACATCGAAACAGAAACACAGTGTGGTAGGGGCATATTCGCCGCCATGGTGGTCCATACCTTTAGCAGGCGCGTCAGCTTACTGTCTCTGTAGTTTACATACTTGTTGCCATTCTTTTCACTCAGCGCATTGATGCAGTTACCCAAAGCCAGGAGGGAACGGTTGATGTGGGCGCCCTCTTTCAAACGCTGTCCTCTGTTCTGGGTCTGGGAGCGGGAGAGAGAGCAGCAGAATGAAAGCACATCTCTCGCATCATACCCACTGTGGCCATATTATTGCATATTGTGCTGTACTATGGCCAGAAGATGGCGCTGCCTCCTGTGAGGCAGTGCACAGGAGGCAGACATCTGAATGCATTACTGAATTCACCAGTTAATAACAGCCTCCTTTTTCTTTGTTATAATTAAAGAAAACTCATTTTAGTACATACAGTGATTCATCTATTAAGCAGCAAATAATAGCAAATAAATGTCCTCTGCAGCCTTATAAAACCATTGCTATTCTTTCTATTCTTTTCCAAATAGGGCCCCAGCCCCTCAACATCAATAATATGGGTGGTTAACCTTTTACACAATCTCCATGGTAAATTACCCATAGACTGTTCATACGTTGTTTCATGTGATTGCTTTACCTTACAATATAGAGACTTTCTGCACCTATGAAAACTAAGAGCAAATCAACCAAACAAGTAATCTTTCAAATCTGCCCTCGAAAATACAAGTAGGTAAATCTCCATTTCTGGCTGCAGTTAGACTCTACAGACCATGTATCTGCCTCTGTTCCTGAAAACATCCAACTGAAGAACCGTCCATTGTCATTAATGATTACGTGAAACCCTAATGCAGTGCCAACATTTACCTTCCAGCCAACCAGGATAAATATTACCCCTCAACAAAATCAATACCGTCTACAGCACATACTGAATCATCTTGTCACATTATGCTACTGTTTAATGTGCTTATAAAATAAAGGCATATTTCTTGAAACGACAGTCATTTGCCTCCTGGGTATACCAGCGGGCCACAGTGTTGTCCGGTATAAAGAAGATTTCATTAATGCCTCCTAGGGTTTATAGGATCCCAGGGGCAGATTAATAGTCTCACGGAAGGTTATAAAACATGGCTGCCTGGAAGACAGTGTGTACAGTGCATACAGTACATGGAATACGCGGCCCGTGCTAAGTGATGATGCACGCACAAACGCACGCACACACACACGCACGCACGCACACACGCACCTGCGCTGCTCGCTCGGAACCGGCGAGGTCGATCATGAAGAGCCGCGCGAAGCGCACCTCCTGCAGGACGTCTCGGCATCGGCTCTGCTGCCTGACAGCCACCTGCAGGACAGCGTGCGAGCGCGACGACGTTTGATTGGCCGCCGTGGGCTCCTGGGTGCGTTGCTTGTTGCCCTTCATCAACAGCTCCATAATCTGATGACACATGGGGAAAGCGGGTTGGGTTACCAGCCTGACAACACCTCTCCACTACCTCTCCTTCTGGGTAAATAAAAACAACAACAACAGCTCCTCCACCGCCACTGCTTTTATCATCACAGCAAGATAAACATGTTGAAATGTGCGTACTTTTTGCTGGAAATGATTCATATGGGGCCGTGCCAAGTTTACATGTGAGTATCATTCATGTGTGTGTGTTTGCGTTGCGCTTAAGTAATTACGGCACTGAGTCTCGCCACAGTGTGTATGTGTGTGTGCGCCTGCGTGCTTGTGTGTGTGTGTGTGTGTGTCACCTCTCGTGCGTTGATGGTAGACACCTCAGTGATGCCTGCCACCAGGATCTCCCCCTTACAGTCTTCTCTCAGGTCCAAGAAACCGGAGGAGGGGTTCAGAAGGTCACGGATCATCTCGTTGTATATCTGTGAAGACATGGGCAGGGATGGGGATCGGTTAGACGCATGCAAGGCTCAGACTTTGTGCTACTTGTCAGTTACAATCATAATAATAATCAACAAAGCATCAGAAGCCAAAACGAGCTAAATGCAATGCTAAAGAGTCACAACATAAATGAAACCTAAGACAAAAATCAGTGAACCACCGGCACTGCAAATCCAGTATGGCCTTAAATACGTAGGTTAATTTAAAGTCACGCATGAGTCAGACTCAAGAGAGTGAGGGCAAGTAGTTTATATCTATATAGTTTATAAAGAACCTGCTTGTAAACTCCTTATACATATCAAAGACTAATAAACTCAAGATTATTTTATGTATTTTCATGGATTATATATACGTATATGCAGTATAATATAGTATAATTATTTTTCTTTATACTGACTGTATACCCATGCATAAAAATAGCCATCAGAGGTGTGTATACCACGATGTACCAGGTGTGGCTATGAGGTTTATGCCTGTGGGTCTCGGGGGCAGGGGAGGCTGCGATTTTAAGAAGGAAGGGAGCAGCTGTTCACACGATGTGTGTGTGTGCGTGGCACTGTAACACAGTGTCTGTGGCAGCGCTTGCTCCTGGAAACAGCAAACGCACACATCACACACCCTTGGGGTGCAGGACTCAAGCAGGAGCTCTGATCGACGCAGGGAGCATCCGGGCTCCCTGATTGGCACGCTAATTAAAATGTTCCACATCCACTAACAGTATGGCACCTCACAGCTAACTCTGAATAATGCTGTCAGTCACCCAACACAATTACAGTGTTTGACCCTTAATGCATTTCCTATGTCTTATGCAAAGATTTCAACAAAGTAAAAATAATCTCTCTTGTGAAGAAGTCATTCAAGTGATGTTTTGTTCATGTCATGCCAACTTGTCTAATGTCGCTTTACCATTTCATTATTTCACTTGTCAGAACAAGAGAGAAGTGATTGTCACTTTAAAAGGCTGATAATCTTCTAACATTTTACAATCCACATGAAATATGGTGTATGCAACATAAATGTATGCCTACGTTCACTCAGCATCTATGTTAATGCAGATTGAACTGAAAGAATGCAACAAGACACAAATCCATAGAGTGCTCACCAAATGCAAAGTTATAGCTGTAGCCTAACTGTGTGTCAACAGGGTTGGGTTGGTTACTTTGGAAATGTAGTCTATTACAGTTACTAGTTACCAGACTAAAATTATAGTCAGTAACGTAATTTTTGGATTACCTACATTTAGCAACATAATACTCTTCATTACTTTTAGATTACTTCACACCTTAACATTGCTCTTTGAAATGCCATCAAAAGCAATTTACTGTGCTAAATCTTTCTATTTTTGTGACCGTTCATGTTGCTCATGGGGTTTGATTAAAGTAGGACTTTGTTTCAGTTATTAATTGGCGTTAATGAAAGGAGAGAACAAGATAATTGTTTTATGCATTTTTATTCTGCAATTTCTTTTTTATTTCTTTTTTTTATTTGAAAGTAGTCCCAGACTGTAATCTGATTCCACTATTGTATCTGGTAACTGTTGGATTACAGTTACTGTTTCAGTAATCAGTTACTTCTTCATGTAACTGATTACATGTAACCGATTATATGTAATCAGTTACTTCCCAACCCTGCGTGTCAATAGCAAAGGCCAGCACCCACTGCAAACAAAGGACCAGTCTACACATGCAAGCGCACAGAAAAAAAACAACAATACAAAAACCCCAGCATAAGTCTCTTCTTATCAGTTCATTGTCCAATCACGAGGCCGTTTAAGTAATCACTCGGCAAACGCAACCACTAATTACACCACATCCACAATGGAACAGCTTCTACTCACACACACTTATCTGCTGTCCAGTTCTGTGAATGTATACATCGTCAAACACTGCTTGTTACTGTTGTAGACACAGTCAGGAATAAATCTCAGAGACGTGATCTCTGTGCGTGATGCAAGCAGTAGCGCTGACTTGATTGACAGGCTTAAAATATAACCAATAAAAATACAAATAAATATATTAAATATATAACACCACGTCTTAAATGAAACATAGAATGTGCAGACACAAATTAGCCAGAGCCAAGCTATTGTTGAACCTGAGTGAGATCGTTTAAGTGCAGTGCATGTATGAGTCGGAGAATACAGCAAAGTAGTGGTTGTAACGCATTCCGTTGCGGAGTTGCATTGCATTTCACTTTCTCCAGTTGTGAATGTTGTCTTGCAGTGTTGCTCAGCTGCACGACTCCAACTGACCTCTAAATAGGACATGGACACACTGTACAACATGTCATCACTGGTTTCCTCGATAGCATGGAACAGGTCGTTCAGTGTTCGCACGTAGATGCCCGGCTCTGCATCTGTTCCCAGCATGGTATACGTCTTCCCACAGCCTGTGGATAAACACAAACGCATAATACAAACTACAAGAAATTCATTATTACGGACTTGTCTCGTCAGTGTTTTAACATGGTCAGGATGTTTCATATAACGTAATTCGTTTAGTAAAGCTTTGCAATTTGCGAGATTAAATTGTCAAGTGCTTTTTTTTAACCGTGAGTGATTTTAACTGGTCATGGATTTATACATATCCACATGCCACTTATGCAGTTGTACACATTTACAAGAGCCACTTTGTAAACCAAAGTTTCAGAGAAATGCTACACTATTGTTGTTATTATAGCGCCTCTGTAACACATGAATACTCATTTGTAAACATGTTTTCTCAGTACAGTGTGGGCAAAGACGCTTAACCCTGGTCTGCTCTGAAATCCTTCCTATTCAGTCTAAGACACACATCTTTAATTCTGCCTGGGCTGAAGCACATAATCTACAATCCCCACAAGAGAAGACTACAGGCCAATCTGTCAACATATAGAAAGATAATAGAGAGGAGCGAGAAAGCAGTCCACACTGTGAGAAGAGATGTTACTATTTGGAATTGCCATAGCCTGCAACGCAATGTGTTCTCATCAACACCATGTTCTCCTCATTTTCTGTCACTTTGTGGCAAATGGCTTCTGGGGAAATTACAGCCTGCAGCGACCCATTCACACTGCATAAGGTGGCACATGACTCATCATTCCAATCAAATCACAGAGTTGGGAAAAAAACAGATGAGCGGTTATAATTATAAAACTCACATTATACGGGACTGACGTGTCAGGGTAAAATACATCTATTAACACAGCATGAAATGAACCTCGACTGAATGATATGAATGGCACAGAGGACTTTAAAAAGAAAACTTGCAGTTTAGAGCAAACACTAGATAAAAGGGAGTGTGAAAATAGAGATGATTATGATGCTGTGAAAGGCATCACACACACACACCTGTGGGTCCATAGGCAAACACGGTGGCATTATAGCCTGATATGAGGCCCTCAATCAGCCCCTTGGTTGTGTCTCTGTAAACCTCCTCCTGTGTCGGGAATTAAACATATCCAAAAACAAACATGACCATTATAGAACCAAGTGACGATTATAACTGCAATTATCTTTATTTAAAAATTCATGTTAAAGGGACAATCGCAGATTATTTTGCAATCAAATACAAAGGTTTCAGCTCACGCACCTGTAAACATGAGAGCACAGCCAACCCCTCCCTCACCTGAGAACACACAGACCGCTCCCCTACCCACTCTGAATTACCCCCACCCCGGATGCACAATTTACACACTGTTTTCACACAAAACAAATAGTTTTAGGAGGCGCTATGTATGTAGTTACTGTGTATACTGTAGTGGGAAAACATATTGAATTGTGGGTCCCAGTTAATGCACACACTGCCTGTGTGTGTGTGTGCATTGGGTGTGTATGTTTGTGTATGCTTTGTCCAATCGCCTCAAATGTTCATTCAAAAGCCCTGGAGGGATTTCATGGTGTTTGGTGTCAAAACAGAATAGAAAGCACTCACAAATGAGTACTCACAAAGGGACGGTTAAACATACTCGTGAATAATGCGACACTAGATCACACACGCTGCCTCTTAAATTGTTAATTACCATTATTATTACCGCCTTCCCTCCTTCGGAAGGCACTGACCTGATTGGCTGAGTAGTCGAACGTCACATCAAACATGTAGGTCTTCTCTCGAGAGCGGTTGGCACGCAGGACGTCGTCCGGGTCTTCCATAGGGTCCATTAGAACCACCATCTGGGGGACGGACAGGTACACATAAGTTAAGGGTGAAAGATAGACAGAGATGAACCATCATCTGGGGGACGGACAGGTAAAAATAGGATAAGGGTGAAAGATAGATATAGAAAGAAATAGGAGAACATTTGTGTTTTGCTGGTAGCAACCGTTAATAAACGTGTCAATGTAAGATGTGCCCGCCTATTCCAAATAGACTTTGTATGGCCCCGATAACACTGAGGCGCGTTGCTAAAGGCGCGGCCACTTCAAAAACGCTTTGGAAGCGCAAAAAAATATAAAAACACGAAGTGCAGCGCCATAAAAAAAGTGCATGCCAGTATCATAGGAAAACAATGGTTATGCTGGCGTGGTCTCTGTGTGATCGGGGCCTAAGGGTTTTGTGACAAGAACAGCCCTTGCACAGACGGACACTGCATGTTCCGTATAAATAACTGCATGCACATAGAACCCATACACAATCCATCTGCAATGCCACGTATGGCTGCATGCCAAGATTATTCATGACATCTGAGCGTGACATGAGAGAGGGATGCGCACGTGAGCATCTGCTCATGCACGTGGACCGTGCACCAGGGTGACAGATCTGAGCGTTCGGGTAACAGCAATGTAATGCAATGTGTCATTGGCCTAGTTGTGTTAGTCGAGCCAAACACCAACCCAGAAGGCCCTCTATCACTCCCTCAGACAATCACGGCTCACCAAAGGCCCATTCGGTTCCAATCAACTCGGCATGGCGTCCAAACATAAAATGGTTGAAAACAATCAACCAAATCCATTCCAGGAACGCGGTTGTTTTGGTTAGAATCTTTGAGTGCATGCCCCTCCAGTACCTGAATGCTGAGGAATGCGTTCCTCTCTCCTCCTCTCCATACATAACTAAGGTCATAGGGCCACAGCCAGACTTTACTACAACCATAGATACTGGAATAATTACTAAAATGGATCACTGTAATGTATTTCAATGGAAGCAAAATGGATTGCTTTAGGTCTCTTAAGTGGGCGGGTGTGTCACTAACGGCATTTTGCTGCGGAGGCCCAGACAGCTAAATCTACCATGCCTGGCCTGAAACTGTCAATTTACCCCAAAACTGAAGAAATGCTGCTGTGGCCTCAGATTTATTGTAGCTACTATGGAATGAATGTAATATACTCAAAATACCCATTAACGCCCCCAGAGAGAAATTATAGACTTGCATGGAGCGCTGGGTCGTTCTGGTCTGTGCAAAGGGTGAAAAGCACTCTTTGTTTCCAAGCTCTCTGCTACAGTTCAACAGTACAATGAGGCAGAAATGTAGTGGTTTGTGATTACTATTAAAGAATTATGGGGTGCACTGTACCTTTACATTGGTGCGGATGAGGTGGACATTTTACCGTGGACAAAAGGTTTACAGCTGAAAAGTTAGCAAAAACATCAGCAACACTTTAATGTCCCAGTACCATGCCGGGCTACGGGTCAGTTTAGTGGGCTTTGCCGTTGTAGAGGCTCACAGATTCGTTTACCAGTGGAGCTGGAGTGTTCTGTACGGCTTGTTTGATGGTCCTCTGAACAACTGGGCTGCTCACTTTGAAGCCCCTCGATTGAAATTCAAGAGGTGAGATCTGACTTTTAATACACTCACAATTACCAACGAGGAAGAGAGACAAAGCACCCTCACGGAGGCTGCAATCAGCAGAGAGAGGGCAACAGAAATAAGAAAAACCGAGGATATGGATGGAGCAAAGAGACTTTCTGTGTTTGGATGGAATTGTTCTATTAAGAGTATTCTTTTTGTCTTTGCTGATCGAGTGCCAAGAGGCATTTATTTCTACTGGCACAGCGGAGGGGGAGCTATTGTGTTTGCGACACGGAGAAAGCAGACAACGTCAGGAGGCTCAGATGAAACCGTCACCACCGTCACACGGCAACCTTCTCCTTTCCTGATTCTACCCGTTATCTTCCTCCTCCTTTTATTACCGCTTCTCTGCACACAATCCCAGCTGCAAGGGAACTGAGGCTCCCACCATACTTCACACAAGATTCAATGTGGAAATAAATAGGCTGCTCTCAGTGTCCAGGGTCACAAACACTTCAGTCACTCTCACCCGCTTGTCTGTTGCCTGTCAGCTAAACAGGTCTCCGGCTACATGGGTCCTGTTTTATCATCACTCTCACACCGACACAACGGTGAGCCGACGCATCATGTCATGCAAAATGGCCAGCCTGTATACAGCATGCTACATGTGCATGCTTATGTGTGCGCACTCTTTGGGAACGCCATCAGGAGTGTGGATAACACCTCTCATGCCATCTGGCACCTGTGGCTATTATGTTACACTGACTAGCATGGCCCCACCCAGCAGCTGTTGCTTGGGCAGATCTTGTGCGATTGTAATTTTGTTAAGTCTCCAGATAAGACAGGGTGATTGCATGAGCGAGGGGGCATTTTCTGGGCATCAGGGCATGCTTGGGATACATGCCTTTTGTGTGGTACAGACTGTATATAGGCTGCTGAAAATGGATGCTGGTAATTGAACCTCACTAATTAGCCTAGCGCAACATTTCTGCATCGCTGCATTTGAGTCTAGTAATCTGGGTGGGTGCTTTAGGAAGATTAGAAAAACAATTTTTTTTTATGAAATACTCACTTGACAACTGACATTACATTAATATATATTTTGTTAAGATTCAATAGCATTATAGTGTGTATACATTTTTCCATTCTGAATTAAATATATAAATATATTATCATCTGATTTAGAAGGTTCACGGTGCATTATGAGGGATTTTTTCATGCTGTATTTAAGCGTGTGGACTGATACTGAGGTAAGTCCAGAGTATCTTCCATTTTCATGATTAATTACTGACTATCTATTATGTACTGTTTCTCTGCATTGGTGTGGCCTGTAGCATCTGTCCTCCTGCTAGGTAGTCAATAACATGTAGAATGGCTTTGAAAAATGCAAGTCATTCAGCCTTTCAGGTATCAGACAGGACGACAACATGAACTGACAAGAGACCGTCTCAGACATGGTCAAGTTCAATAACAAGTCACCGGAGGATGTCAATGGTCAAACCTCCCATGGGGAAAATAGATTGACTTCTTCGGCTCTGCGGCTGCACTCTGACACAGAGAACCATTGCTCCCATGACTGTTGACTTATTCATGTCTCAAATGAGACGTCAAGCTGGACACAAGCAGGCCAAATGGATCACGAGTCAGGAAATGGCTTGCAATTTCCCCACTCCATTGCCTCGGTAAACACAGTGTCGCTTAGAGATGTTTTAATCACAATGGCCATCGTATGCAATGCCGTACCCATTAGGTATTTTCCCCGAGGTATATAATAATATAAAGGAAAAGTGGCGTGCATGGAGTGAATAATAATGTCATTACAACAGAATCTATATACAACACGTCAGTCCTTCGATTTAGATGTACGAGGCTGTGTGTAATTAGTCCAATGGTGCGGCACGGCGCAGCGCGCTCTAAAAGTGCCCAGCCTGCTTGCAACATATTTTTTTCAACTAACAGAACAGGCAGCTAATTCTGTCAAAGCTTGGTCTAGGTAACTAACTATAGATAATTTACATGGCGAACTGCTTGTAGTTGATACCATTCATCCTGAGCTCATCATCTGAGAAACAGCTGCTATGTGTGTGTGTGTGTGTGTGTGTGTGCGTGTGTTTGCACAACTTGCACTACGTTAACCCATTCAGTGACTGCGTCCATAAATGGACAACTCAGAATTTTCAATGTCTGTTGATACAACAAAAAAAAAACATGTAATGTATTGCCTAATCACTGATAGGACATAAAATAACAAATAATTTTACTTATACCTTTGTAGGATGAAAAAGTCAGCCATCTCACAAGACAGCTACAGTATGACACACATACCTGACATCTTTCATGTTACAAATATGAATCTATATCCATATATAGGCATTATATGTTGAAGTAGATGGCAACAAGCCATGATGCCAATATCCATGCCTACGGCATTATATTTTGAAGTGGATGTCAATTAGTCATGATGACAATTAGCACATTTAACTTGAGTAAATAGCTAACAATTCAATCCATCCAATGTTAAAATGCTTTATTTTCATTTCAGCTGAGTAGGCCTATATTTTAGACTTGGTCAGGAGAGACAATTGAGAATTTAGAGAGAAAGTGACAGCAATTTATAGCTATTGTTATTCAATTTGTACTCTTCAAAACAGCCTAAAAAGCACATATGTAAAGATTTCAGGGCATCAGAAAGATGTTTTGGACCTCGGTATTCATAAAATCCTGTGTACGGCCTTCATCACATGGTAAACCTCACTGCACATTTGAATGCGGGTCTCAACTCAATTTAGGGGGCAGACAAAACAAATGGTCAGAGCGTGAATTTGCACACTGTGGTGCTGAAGAAGAAAACTTTTTAAAATATTTATATCGTCAATCAGCCAAAGTCAAAACAACAGCTTGCTGATGTACTGACATTACACCAATTAGCAATATGGTGTAATCTAAAGGCTATTAAAGGGCGCAGGGTGCACGATAAAGCACCCTTGCCCGACGCCTTTTCCCGGCTGATGGGTTTTCTAATCAACAGGACCCTGGCTTGGCCATCTTGCTGATTGCAGCGCTGCCAGTTCCCAATGTGGTGGATCCATAATTCAAAGCTTGGATGCGGTGCCGTTTTCACTTGCCTGCGTGCTTTGGCTGGCAGCCGCCCAAGCCTGTGACTCCAATATCGAGTGCCAAGAAGCATGCCCTGCCAAGGGGGCAACAAAAGTTACGAGTCGTGTAGACATCGACCCCCTTTATGGCCTCTGGTTTCAGAGCACGAAAATGATGTTGTGGATAAATTATAGATCAATTGATATGATCATGAAGAACAATTGGAAATCTCACAAGACAGCTACAGGCAAGACATTATAATTGAAATGGTTTGATTGGAGGAAAAGTGCATCGATTATATTTGAAATTGTTGTTTAAAAAAAAATTGTATAATAGGTAAGAGAAAAAAGAAACATTATTATTAGAAACATCACCTGAACATTTATTTATCATTCATATACTTGTTTATTTTGTTTTGTTTCAAATGTGAATTTCCTATCATAAATGATATCCATGATGATATATCAACTAATGATATAGATACTAATAACTAATTAAATAATTAGCAAATATAATCCTTGGTTATAAACAAGGCCATACATATTCATATGAGAAACAGACCTGTCAAAATATAAAACCTGTCTAACAAATTTTTATATCCAAGACCACATATGTTCATGTTTTCAGTACAATGTTGTAAGGATAGCTGCTGTGCACCGAATGGACCCATCCTGGCATACATTAGGGAGATAAAGCGCATATCCATTTGTGTGCAAGCCATGCCTACACAACTTAGTTTCATCCATGCGTGTGTGTGTGCGCGTTAACTTGTTGCTCCCCAAGGACCCTGACCCCTGCTAATTCCCATCCCCCAGTGACACTGTGGTTGCCATAGAAGCCGGGGAAGGGGAGACACCCTCTCCCTGTTTCCCCCGCACAAACACCTGTTGTCATTACTGTCGCTTAATTAGTGATGGTGTGGTTGAATATCATGGTTCTTGGGTGATCCCACCACAAGTGGACAACTATGCAGTATGCATGTCTGTTGACACCTGTCATTATCGCTCCACTTGACCACGGATCTCACTTCCTGCTCAAATAATCCCAAATGTTTTGCTTGCAAAGTCCAAATGTGTTGTTTTTAACCAGTGGGAGGCAGAAATCAATTTTCCCCGATTAGTCAGATGGAAATTACAATAAGTAAAATAAATCAAAACAATAAAGACTTGGTTTATTCCTCTGCGTGCTCCAGGCAAACCAATGCTTGGGTCATGCCAGATGTGAACAGGGCCTATTTTATTATGCGCAGTTCTCATTCATAACACGTTATATTTATACTGTAGCAGAGTGAGCCAACGTATTTATTTGTCATAGTGACTTGTGCTTATGCTGATTCCCATAGGAGTATCTGCTTGCTAGGGTATCTATATGTGATAGCGCACATTATGGTTGATCGATGTCTACTAAATTGGCATCGGACGATGTCTGCAGTAATACATTGTGATGGACGATTCCATCATGTGTGTGTGTGTGGGGGGGAAGGGGGGGTGCATTCACTATACAGGATTTTTATGCTTATCTAATTCTCACAAAAGTTGGACAGATGCCGATTGGCGTCAGCTAGCAAACAACCAATCATATCACAGTAGGCACCGTAGGCTACAGGTACTGCATAGTGAGTGAGCACAAGCAGTAAACTATAAAGTTGTTTCGTTTTGCTGTTAGCAATTAGCATTACATTAGCATAATGCATTGATTGCATTGCCAGATAGACATCGAGATGGTGTGATACAGCCAAGGTGTATTTTGCATCTGCATGTGTGTGTGTTTTTGACAGAGAGAGAGAGAGAGAGAGAGAGAGAGAGAGAGAGAGAGAGAGAGAGTGGAAGAAGAGAAGTAAGGTGATCATTATCACTGCTTTAAAAAAAAACGTTTTTATCACATCGTGATGCATGTCAGCAATCGCCGATGGACGATGGCATCGACTATTGGCCCGACCCTAGCGCACATGTGACATACACACAAAAACACACACTGGTTTAGAATAGCTAACGTTGATCGACGTTTCCTTTAAACCGAGGATCCACGGGTGAACACTTTCCTGCAGGTTTAATGATCCGTCTCACAGCTTCCGACATGAAATCAAAGAAGTCCGTACACGTGTGTGGATGGTTTATTTTCACCATATCACTTTTCTTTTCAGTTGCACGGTGACATAGCGGCTACGTATGTGGACCATGACGTCAGGCTGATACTTTCTTGCTGCCCAATCAGGTCATTGTGCTAACTGACCTTTACCAGCACACAATCAAAGTGTCTGGTTATCTGATTGAAATCCTGAGCGCCCCTCCTATCTGTACCTCAACAATGCAAGATCCTGTTTCAGGGTCTCTTGGCGACCAGACAGGCACTGCGGATCACGGTGTACCTGATACAGGGAGCTGAGTTGCACTTTGAAGATCTGCTATAGCCTGGGTTGTACATAAGATGTCTGTCTGTGGCTGTTGGGTCTCTGGTCTGTGTTTCAATTAAACAGAGGTGAGGTCAGCTCAGCCAGACATGGGTCGCCGGAGATCAAACACAAGACATACACACACGTGCACACACGCACGCACGCACGCACAATCACACGCACACACTGCAATAGGATTCCTGGGCCCGTACACAATGTCAGGTCTGAAGAGATCACAAAGAAGAGGTCCAGTGAAGGGGCTCCTGCTTGCTTACGTACAGCACTTTCATTATTTCTTGGTTTCTCTCTCAAACGCTTCCACTGTATAAAAAAAAACTAACAATGGCAGCTATTAGTCATTGCATTTGTCAATTTGCCAGTGTATTAGAGACATCATTATTACTATTATTATTATTATTATTATTTACCAGCTAATTTTAAATAAAGGATTTTCATAATGGCGCTAAGTGAGCCATATGGCCACTGAAGGCTGCTAAAGGTCAGAGGTAGTCCTGTGGTCGGTGGCCTTGGGTTAATATGAAAAGCAAACTGGGACAGGCAATTAAATCTAAACATGCAGTAACACACTCACACGCAAGCACACAGACTGTAAACGCAATCAAACCAACAGCTGTTTGTCCAACAGCGTAAGCTCTTACCAGAACTCTTATCTAGAATAGAAAGGAACACAACTATACGCTACACACAAGAGAGTACATGATCATTTAAATTAAAATCTTACTTTCATCTAGATACTTTATTTTTAATTTTTGACAAAATTAGCTTGCTAAGTGCTATTTTACGCCAAAGGAAGGAAGTCAGCATTTTCAGTGAAAACACAGAAAAGGAAATACTACGGTCGGAAATTCATGTTTTATGCAAATATGTAACTATAGACTGCATGCAATCACCCATATCTACCATAAGCTTGCACCCCTATAGATAGAAACGTAACATATGATGATTCACATCATCTCCTCAAATTTGGTTTAGAGGTGTCCTACTTCCTATTCTTTTGCCGCGTGTTCCTAAGTCACCAACGTCTGTGGCGATAATGGTGGCAGGTAATCATTATAATCGTGATAGAATCATAATTATGTGTCTCCCACCAACCATGTTCGACAGATAAGAGAAAGAAAAGCCTGGAAGGAAAATATTGAGTGGTCCATGGAAAGTAATGACCCTTGCAAGGGCTTTTCAGTGAGAGCCAGCGACCCTGCACTCAGAGACCATTTTAGCAATGTGTCAAGAAGAGTAGGCCCATTCCATATCCACTCATAATGAAAACAGTAATGGCAGAATGCTATTCAAGGGTGTATCCATTTTCAGGAAAAGCCTATTACTGTTTTGCTGCTATGAGTGGTTACAGAAATTGGGGGTATGAGGCAGTGAGTGAAACAGCGGATGAATATGAAGGTCAGTCAAGCAGGCCACGGTAATATAGTGCATCCTCAAGCTGCTTGAGAACACTGCTTTTACCTTTTACCTTGAGAGTTGGCTGCTTTAATTTGCCTCCTAAAGAGCAGAAAGTATAAAGTAAAAAGTAAAATAAAGTATAAAGTATAAGTATAAAGTAAAAGAACTGCTTCTGTGCTATCTGAAGGAACACAAGACAACACGTCGACTAGACATGTTTTTAGAACAAACATAACACTTTTGTCTCCTGCTGTATGTGGCACAGTTATAAGGTGCATAAAACATAATCCACTATTTGAAGGTACGGCATATGCCTTCTGGCATGAGGCTAAAACTAAATGATTGACATTTAAATTAATTAACTTGGGATAATGGATGTCTTGCTTTGTAAACATACTACAGTATTTAAAATACTTGCACTGGATTGGACTTGAAGGACATTGGATATTGTGACCTATAAAGGATATTATCCTGTTACGGAGTGCTTGCGCAACGAGAATAAACAACAAAAGATGGAAAGCTGGCCTGTGTCATCGTTACCTAGATACAGGCAGGTATATATCTTAAATTAATCTAAACACAAAGGGAACCTTGTGAACCCCTGCTTCAGTCTAGTAAACACCCTGGTTTGTCACCATATGTTTGGTGCATTACAGTCGCATTAGCTCAACTCAAAAGTGGATTATAAACTACATTTAACTCATAAATATTAATTTATGATACTGTGTATTTCATTCCCGAAACACAACACAAATTTTACATTAGTTAATGAGAGATTATTAAATTTTTTTATTGAATTACAATATACTGAAGTATGAAAAATGTTCAGCCAGAATGGTTGCCTGAGGACACATTGCCAACGGACATTTTGTCTCTTCTACTTCTGTCAAACCTGTGCCCGGATCCACTTCCTGCGTGGTTTTTGGCCAGCGGTAAAATGATGACAGAGCAGCTTTGGCCCTGCGGCAAGCTGATTCTTCCTGCTTGTGTAAGAGATATTGGGTGGCCAGGAGAGAGCAAAGAGGAACGCTCCTGATTCAGTTACAAATACCTGGCAAGGCAAACAGGAGCGCCAAAGGTGTCCACATATTGAACAGAACTAGATCAAACATCAGCCCTAAGCACATGTGAACAACGCCAATAGATTGACATTACATTACATTTGCACAGGCTTCACCCAGGGCTTCACCCAGGGCTTCACCCAGGGCT
>JAODTR010005617.1:0-11273 GCA_025399935.1 Amblyopsis rosae
CAAGGGGCTCAGCACACATCCTTGGGGGGAGCCAGTGTTAAGAATGATGGAGGAAGATGAGACACCGTGGATCTTAATTAACTGTGGCCTTTTTGTTAAAAAGTCCAGGGCCCAGTTTCAGAGCAATGGCTTTAGTCCCAACAGCAGCAATTTGTTGACTAAAGTCTGCGGAATGATAGAGTTGAAAGCAGAGCCAAAATCCAGGAAGAGCAGCCTGACATAGGAATCCCTGATCTCCAGGTGAGTGAGAGCAGAGTGGATGATGGCTGAAACGGCATCAGACACCGACTGGTTCTCTCTAGGAGCATACTGATGAGGGTCCACGTTGATGTTAATAGTGCCCTTTATATGTGCCTGAACCAGTTGCTCAAAGCATTTCATGATCAACGGCGTGAGTGCCACTGGATAATAGTCATTCATGCTTTTCACAGCTGAGTTTTTAGGCACAGGGACAATAGTGGATGTCTTAAGACAAACCGGCACCGCCGCTTGGGAGAGTGAGATGTTGAAGATGTCTGTTAACACCCCTGTGAGTTCCTGAGCACAGCCCCTGAGAACCCTTCCCGGGATGTTGTCCGGGCCTGCTGATTTGCGTCTTCCTCACATCCTCAGCCGACACACTAAAAGGCAGTTCAATGGTGGAAGAGTGAGCCGAGTGCTGTTGGAGGAGTTGGGTCTTTCAAAGCTGGCATAATAGGTGTTGAGGGCATCAGGAAAATTTGGATCCCGGGGACAATCAGAATCCCACCTTTTGTAGTCCGTGATGCTCTGTATGCCCTTCCACATGCTCCGGGGTTCGTTGGTGGAGAGATGGCCCTGTATCTTGAGGGCATAGGCAGCCTTTGCCCTTTTAATGCCAGCCCCCAGCTCCCTCCTTGCTGCTCTCAGTACCACTGCATCTCCAGACCTGAAGGCTGTGTCCCGTGCCCTTAGAAGAGACCTTACTGCTCCAGTCAACCAGGGTTTCTGATTAGGATGGATGGTTATAAGCCTGGTGTAGACAGAGGTTTCAGATATGACCATATAATGGTGCAATTTATAGAAAATCAAGCTATATACAAATTTACCATATGGTGTAGCACACATGTTTTCTAGTAGTTTAGGCCTTATTGCTTGTGCTTGCTTCATGTTCTTGGGGTTGGAGAAGACGATCTGACATTCATCATATCTGTACATTTACAGTAGCCTACATAGGAATAACACAAGTAAAAAAATTTATTATTATTATTATACGTTTACATTACACGTAATATAAGAAAGGATTACATACATAGATACTGTACTCTAGTACTTAGATTCAGACAATTCATTCCATTCAGTCACAACAAAAATATTTGACAGCGCAAACATTGTCAAATATTGCATTTTCCACGTTATTGTACACCCGTGTAAATATATATTTTTATAGAAAATGTATATTATAATTTCTCCAGTTTTACATGGTCAATTCACATAATTAAAAAAGTGTTGTAAAGTTTCAATTTAGCACTTTTGACCGAATTAGAAAGCAAAGCTTAAAATTCATTAGTTTTTATGATACGTTTTGAATAGGGCACATGATCCAATCACGCTGGCGTGATTGTAGACTCCAAAGTAAGGCCTAATTTATTGTTGATGAGCTCACATTTACAGCATTCAATAGCTGAATAGGTCATACACCACTTATACAAACACACTGTAATTCTATTAGAATACTGACAGCAGCATGTCATCAGATCTAACCTAGCTAAACTACACTATACACTGTGTATATATATATATATATATATATATATATATACCATCCCTATATACAACCCTGAAAAAAACAGCAAATTGCTTAAAGGTCTGTCATTCTCGTGAACGCTTGCTAACTTTGAACTCATATGGTAAGATACTGTAACTGAATTAATTTTACAAAAAGTGTATTAGCTTACAATCACTTACTATACATTGAATTGCTGAACTAAGGGAGACTAGATAGAAGTAATTTAAATATGTAACTTACCTTAAGTGACAGAATCTAAAGGATCATCCAATAGAATACTCCCAGTTAGTGGGACTAGTGTTGTGATATATAGTGACTGGTGAAGAGGAGGATCTTACGTTTCTTGCAGGTGACGGGTAGTGATTGTACCGTCCTGACTGCTGCAGGACGCTCATTCTGATGGGTGTGTATACCACTTACAGGAAGTCATGTCTGTGGAAGAAGAGTCAATATCCTGTTACTGCCTAATGGACTCAAGCAGCTGCCACTTGTTGGTGGATCAGCCAGGCTCCTACGCTCTGATCGGTGAGCCTCTGAGTCAGGAAGCTGTCAAGAGGCTTAAGCTAGCTGTGTTTGGGAGCATGGCAGCCAGCTCCATGGACTACAGCCTCCGGGTGTACTGTGTGGACGACACACCCCACGCATTTCAGGTGCTATTTTCCTTCATTGCAGCCGTCACTACAAACAGATCTTTGACCAATGATTCAAACTTCATAATTGCTCAAGTTGCATCACATTGTAAGCTGTTACATCCATGTGTGCTGTGCTGTGATCTTTCAACCTTCTGACTCGTTGAAGGTGGTCCATTCACCTGATAAATATATGATTGGCACCTATTTAAGCAAGCGGAGACTGCTATATCAGCATGGTCTTAACCAGGGTATGTACCTTGTGAGACCATCCTGATCTTATAAGCGCTTTATTATTTCAGTGTGCTAAATCTTGATAAAAGGTTTCATTCCCTACATGCAATAGCATACTGTTTAGAAAATAACACCTTTTCACAAATATATTTCAGACATACTTTCAAAGTGAAACAAATGTGGAGCTTGTGAGAATGTTCTCACAAGACTATGAAACTATCCAAAACACTACTGTAAGTTGGAGTTTATCACTATAAAAGGGCACAAATGCATTTTGATATCTTGATAGCTTGATACAGTAGGTTGCTATCCAGATAGTGCAGTGTCCCAGAGTCCCAGCATTTGATTACATAATGTAGCCAGTGTATAAATGCATTCATGTAGGAATATGTAGTTAGGACTGCAAAGCACTACATTACAGTATAGATATCGGCATGTTCAATTTATGTAATAGAATGAATGAAGACATTAAGTTATTTGCATGGTTCTGTTTCCAACCCACTGAATGAGCCATTACTTGCACAGCGAAAGACCAGGCTTATTCACCACTGATCAGACCATGTCGTAGAAGATGTATTGTCATCAGAAAACAAGACTGCAGTGTTGGCAGACGGCTTTCCTTTAATGGATCAATCCTATTAAATTTGATTGGTTAACATTAAAATGTGAATCAATTATTTTAATTTAGAATACATGCAAGTTCATGCTCCTTTAACAAACTATACAGTATTTAGGCTCTGAGATTTAATCAGCTAGCGTCAGGGAAATCAAGATTCTTGTTCTCCCCAGAGAGACACAATAACAGAGGAACAGAGCTGAATGAGGTCCGTGAGTGATTCAGCCTCACGGGCGCGGTTCTGTCATGTAGCAGCCGTCAGTGACAGCTGGTTTCCAAACGCATTCTGGATTTAGCTTATGAATTCCCAGCCTGCCGAGCAGATGCCAGACATTTCTGCCCGTCCCCTGGGTATCTGTCTCGCTGCTGTGTGTTTTTGAAGCTCCAGCACAAAGTCAATCACAGGCCGAGTGCTGAATCAACAGGAGGCCTCTGAAAAACACAAACACTCGTGTGAGGAAGACGTTTGCTCCAAATGTGGCCATTACTGTAAGGCAGTGTAAGAACTGCTGCTTTTTATGACTGTAAAACACTGCTGGTGGATCAAAGCTTTGAAATAGTCTATTTCTATAGCTGTATGCCTACAGTTAAGTGTCCCGCAGCCTTCTACCAATTAGGCATTATTATGTAAACATGTTCGTCCTCTGAGGTATGGCTTGATGCCTCAGCTGTCATATCTTCGTATGGTGCTGTATATCTGAACTACACTGTTACAGGAGTTACTGTAGATGTTATGGTTGGTCAGAGCTGCACTCGCTAACAACAACAAACTGCCTACTGTATCAAATACACACCAATTGTCAAGAAACTGTCCCGTTCTTACGGGCCACAAAAGCCACATTGTACACACATTTACTACATGTATCTGGACAGAGCGACATAGCGTATGGTTGACAACCTGCTGGCTAGCCGTCATGCTACAGTATATTGCTTCCACATATTTGTGTTTCTATTACCGTCATTCATGTGCATGCTCTAATGGTTCATTGTTTTCCCATCATAAGCCTGGGAGACATCTGACACACCCAAGATGCACACATTACTCCCCCACCCCACACACACACGTGTGCACAGACACGCCTCTATAATGCGGACAGTGACTCTTAGCATCAATCAGCGGAGCAGGGCATTAGTCACACCCCAGATGCCTGTCTTTGCCTGTGTGATTGAGATGACTAAGGGGAGGCGGAGCAGACACAGAGCACCCCGCAGAGGCAGAGAGAACAGTGATGATGAACGAGTACCTGCGAGCCACAATCAAAGAGCTCCTTCATCATCACTAATTCAATTTGGGAGATGGACGCCAGCCGCCGATGCGTGGTTTTTCAGCACATTAAATGGATACTTCAGTTTGTCAGACGTTGCAGCTACAAATGTGCTGCTAATGGATAGCCTCATATGTTTTGGTTCATATGCAACGTGGTGTCATTTCATGAATCTATGGGGTTTGTGTCCACCCCCACACACGGGATTAAGCTGCTAATGCCACATTAGCAGCCTATTAGACGTACTTCAGGTCTGTGTGTTTCCCTGACACTTCTATGTGAGCTATGTTTCACCTTCTTTAAGATTGATTGGTTCTGTGGTTTGTCAGCCACAGAGGTCTAAATAGTCCCTATTACACCGTGTTGTGATAGGGAGCAGTGAAACGCAAGTGTTTATAGCAGGTTTCTGTACAATTGCCATGCCAATCATTCCTCACCCACACATCTTTTCTTTTGTCCTGTTAAATGTCCTGTTCTCCGCTAATCTCCTCCCCCTCTGCAGGGAGTGGTGGCAGCAGAGAGGAGCAGGGGCGGGCAGCTCCTTGAGGAGCCAAAGATGTTGCCGTTCCGAGCAAACACCTTCAACCTCCAGGTCTCCATCCAGGATGTGCCCCAGTTCCTTTGGAGCATCAAGCCCTTTACTACATGTCAGGTGGGATGTGAGCCCTCTGGGTGGAAACGCCGTCTATTTAAGATCTTTTCATTTTGGTGTGCTGGTCTGCACAATGTTTTGTCAGAAAGACGACATATAGCAACTGACAAACTATTGAAATGCATATCAAATGTTATTAATCTAATACACTGGAGATTTAAAAGTAATATTCTAGCTATGTTTACAGACCGTGACAGGAAGCATTTTTCTCCTATTTATTATTCATGATACTCTGGTAATAATGTAACTACCTACTAACTTGAAATAGAATGGGCTAGACAATGTATTAATGCCATCCTTCACACAAACAATAACACTGGCACCTCAATCTGTCATTAATGAGATGTATCATTTATTTTCAGATGAAACAACATACAGCAACATGACATGTTAATGGGAGTCCTTAAGCAATTGTACAATGTTGAACATTCACAGTGTTAAAATGTTAATTTGGCCTCTTGTGAGGAATGTCTAGTGGCATACACATAGCTTCTAAAATAATGAAGAAACTAATTGAAATTGACAAATGGAACCAAAGCTGCCAGCTGCTAATTCATTACCATTTCATATCTCGGTTCAGAACAGCCTAGCTTGTCTCCTCACTGTATTGTGTTATCGCTTAAACATCTGAATGCATGGTGACAGCTGTGGGCTTCACGCAAGCACTTCCTGGTATCTTATTTATGAGGGTCTTATGAAGGAGACAGGCTCTGTGAACCTGCTTTTCTCGGTGAGCAGGTGGAGAATAATGGGTGCGTGCCAGGCCATACATCAAGTCAGCTTTTAGTACTAAAGAGCACACGGCTTTTCCCCGTCCATCATCCCTCCTGCTCCGCACCATTATCTGCTGCCGTCAGTGACAAGGCAGGGTTAAGTTGTCGCTATGCACGCAAGTGTTTAATGCCACTGTCTTTACTGAAGATCATTTACTGGTCACGATAATATTCAGATATGAGTGTGTATGGGGTTCAAGGACATTTCCTTACAGATATGCCCACTCTCCAGAAATTAATTATGCATCAAAAGAACTCATCTTCCCCGCATTCTCTGATTTAATGCTTAGCCCACAAGCGTGTTCACTTACCAGTATTAAGTGGGATACAGGCTACATTCGCAACTTAATTCAGCCCTCTCTCACTGACTCTTCTCCTCGAGGTAGTCCTACCCACGCACAGAGCTATAATGACATGGCATTGCTGCCACATCAAAGGCAACTGTGATGTTTTATTCCGCTTTGTGTGTGCGCTCCTGTGCACGTGACGGACAGCCATGTGTGACTCCTGCAGGGGCTATGTATCACAGAGCAACATATAGGACTGGTGTAGTGCGATGAGTAGCTCATTCCTCTCTGTTTTCCCAACCCTGCCCACCCTGTGTCCCACCTATGGGTCCCGCCATGGGTCCCACCCATGGGTCCCACCCTGTGTCCCACCTATGGGTCCCACAGGAATTCTCCTTCTCCCAAGTGTGGTGCAGCAACCAGCGGGCCCTGCACTGTGCCTTCTCCCTGGAGAGATACAGCCCTGCCACCACGCAGCTCTCCTGCAAGATCAGCGTGCGGCAGGTCAAAGGGCACGAGCAGATTCTGCAGGTCTACACGGCCGTGGCGGAGGTGAGGACATCTGCTCTCCCACACACACACACACACACAACCTTTATCTAACCTTGTGGGAGTGCGTCCACTGACACCAGCAGGGCTGGCTCTCCTGAGCTTGCTCTGTGTATTAATAGAGACAAAGAGGACATGCTCTTTAAAGGCACACACCTATACTTAGCTTCTGATGTTGCCACTGAGCTTCTGCAATCCACATCTGACTGTTTCGTAAGACTGTGCATTCCTGTAGCGTAGCCAGAAAAAAGACGGTCGGTGTGCCACATCGAAACACCACCACCGCAATCATTATTTACTTATCAACTAAATAAAAAATACAAGGGTCACGTCATATCAGAGAAGTTGAGTGTAGACTACACTTTTAAATGTGGTTATGGATGTTGTTTGATGAAAATAAAAGATAACTGGGCAAGAATGTACACCAACACAACATATCGCAAATTACAACTGAAAGGTTATTGACAGTCTATCTGCAAATTGACATGTTCAAATGGCAAAACGGTGCATCTTATCAACTCAAGTCTCTGTATGGTTCCTTTAAAACACCAGCTAGCATTGTTTCTCTGTTGCTGGATTTTATCTTATCATGTCGACTGTTGGCGACAACCACGGAACAGCTTGTAACAAACAATGCGATCAAAATATGATGTAAATGGGTTTTTTCATTTAGTTAAACTAGTGTCACATTAGCTGCTGAAGGTGTTGTTGCATTGACAGGTGTCGTGACTCATGCACAAAAGTGATTGTCCAATAAAAAGGAAACGCCGTATATCAAAACGTTTATGGTTACACTCACACATTTTAAACTGGTAAAAGTGAATGAATCAGTTATAGGACACAGCAGAAATAATACATAAACTGCCTACCACTGACATAAAGGTAGGATTAGGCCTATATTTGCAGGTTTTTAGTGTTTCAGCCAGATAAAAACAGCTGTAGATGCGGATGGCAATCGCTTTTTATCAGACAATCACTTTTGTGCACGACACCGGCTACTGCATTTTATTTCTGGGTGTGCCAGCTGCCTCTTTAGGTGGCGCAGGCACACACTGGCAGACCCGTGGCTACACCATAGGTGCATACCTGACCTTGGTCCAATATGAATAGCCTGGCTTGTTTCACCTTTCCTATTGGTTGTCACATAGGATCAGGTTATTGTTTTAAAGGTAGTTTCTATTACATATTTGTTCAGAAAACACAACAAAAATTAAGTAACCAAAGGGGTGTTACCGTGCTGGTGAGTCAAATTTAAATGAATAGCTGAAAATGGTTGTATTTGACATTTTTAGTGGTGATGGCATCCAATTATAAGCAGAAACATGCAGGGAATAGCAGGTACAGTAGACCACACACTGGACAAAAGCTCTACACAAGCACAGATCTTAATGTCTACAGTATGTGATGCTTTACGCCTTATTTTGGTTTTACCTAATATTCAGATGGCATGGCTATTAGCTTACTGCTCCATTGCTCCCTAAATTATTTACACAAGAGGATTATGTCTGGAACCTTGCTAATTTAAGTTCACATTATAATGGACAGTTGAATTTCTGATGCATTAAACCTCATTTAGTTTATATTCTTATGACATTGGAATAAATGTAAGCCATACATTTTCTGTGGCCCCTTTGGGGATACCACCACAGTTTGAGAACCACTGCTCTAATAATTATGGTTTGCTTTTTGCTACCGTCTGACCAAGGTCCAAATGCACTCTGCGCTCCTTTCGTCCATACAGAGCGAAATGGAGTCTGTTCCATTTTGCAGGCAAGCGGACTGCACTGTCACATCGCAGACAGGCCCCAAGGCCTTCAAAATCCCCCTGTCAATTCGCCAGAGGATCTGCGCCACCTTCGACACTGCCAATGCCAAGGGCAAGGACTGGCAGCTTCTAGCCCAGAAACTCTGCTTAGATCGGTGAGCTGCCCCTCAGCCGACGTGCTGGCCAGCATAATAAGGTTAATGGGAAGCATGTTGAACCCATGTTTCCTCTCCTCTTGGCGTTGCTAGCATGATCACACAGATTTGTTAGAACTGCAACCCTCAGGAGGACAGTGAATGGTATTTTATGGTGTGTTCCTCTAATATTACCATCGACTGCATATCAGCTAACTAAAAAGCAATATTATCATTCAGAGTGTGGGTGGCTTATGTTTATCCTTTTATCTTCTTCACACACATAATGCATTTATTATGAGACACAGAGTACTGATATTTAGTTTTGTCCAACATTGTCTTTGCCTTTGATGCTGCCTCGTGGCCACTATTATCTATGGTTAAGTGCATGATTCATGAGATGTTGGTATGTATGGCTCATCTGGGGTTGCACCTTACACTGATAAGCTTTTCTCTACAAGTTAGGCTGCTTTGAACTGGGCCTGAGCATGTGACCAATGGTTGCAGCTTTTTAACTTGGAAAGGATATATATTTTTGATGTATCACCATAGCACAACAGGGTAATACTGCCCCCTACTGGAGTGATTGCAGCATGACATAAATTGGATCAACCCAATTGGAAGTTAATTTACTTGAATGAATGTAATGTACTATATGTATTTAATAGTTAGTTAATGGTTATATTGATATGAAGTTTTGTAATTATAATAATATAACATACTGCTGAGCAGTGTGATGTATCTCTGAGCGAGTGTGTACTGCGCTACACCAAACCTGACTCTGTTTGTTGCTTCCTCAACAGAAACCTGTGTTACTTTGCTAAGCAACAGAGTCCCTCTGCTGTCATCCTGAGTCTGTGGGAGGCACGGCACCAGGACAGCGGTGACCTTGACTCTCTGGCTAGTGCTCTGGAGGAGATCAGCAAGATCCACTCTATAGGCTCCCCCAAGGGGCCGGAGAAGCCCCCGTCTGACTTGAGTCACATCCAGCCGCCCAGCCCACCGGGCCTGCACCAAACAGACAGGCTCACAAACCATGAGGTAGAGGGCCCAGCCCCCAAATACACAGGCTGATATGATGGAAACGCCACGGGGGGCCAGCAGTGACAAACTAAGTGTGGCACGTATGAGTAACTTGCGCACAGCCGGAGGCGGACCGCACAGGCCAAGAGGTCGTCGGCAGATCAACGGAGGAAGTCGACCTGCTTCAATTGTTAAAGGGACGTGTTGCTGCCTCCTAGTGGAACTGCCCCAGACTCACACCAACATGTCTGAGAATGTATTTTCATTTGAAGACCAGGCTAGTATTCAGTGGGGCACTGTGCTAGTCTGTTCCCCAGCTTTGTGGGGTAAGTGGGGGCTCTACTCTGCACCTCTGTGTCCACTGTTGTCATTAGACAAGAGAGATGTGACTCCTGCCCAGGAATCCATAAGGCACCTGGACATTTGCATTTAGTTCTGACCTGAATATCAAGTATGCAAACAACTGCAAGAAAGTACAAACAATACAAATATATCATCACCTCTGTTTGTAAACAGTTTATTTATGTATTTATTTTGATGCAGACACAGTGAGGTCAGCCCAAAGCTGACCATAAGTGTGGAAAAACTGTGGCTTTGTGTGGTTTGCTAACATGGTGGCCATTGTGGTGAGACTGAGAGAAGAGGAAATGGGAAATGTGAAGAAACAGCATGATGATATTTTCATGCACACCAACTTGTGTTCCAAACGCTTTGTCACCCAATTTTCACATTCAGTATCTGTCACACAACTTGGAGCAGGTGCCAACACAAGGTGCCCACAGCAGATACATGCAATGTCATGCCTATGCAGGGCAGCCATTGGTTTTGATGGCATTTTTTATTATTATTATTATTAGTAGTAGTAGTAGTAGTAGTACTAGAAGTAACTACGTTCTCAAAGTCAACTTCTTGCGTGAAAAGTTAGGAAAAAAAGATTTTTTAACATATCAACAAATGTGTTTACCCCAACTAACACACAACCACACATTCAGGGTGTGTATGATTTTTTTTTAATTCTTTATTTTTTTATTCCAAACTGCACTTATTTAGGATAATAATTAATGTTTTATGCTTCTATGGTGAGATTTACCTTTTAGACTTGTGATCTGATATGCGTGTCATATTTTTATTTTATTAGATGTGCATATTCTCTGCGCTGCTAATCACATTTCATAAATTTAACAGTTCCGAAAACCCCTCCCAATATAGTTCCTTGTTTAAGAGTGTCATAGGATTAAGTAGACATAAGTCTTGCCTGTGGGCAGCAGTGTCTTAATTAAAATACATGATGTACTTTTGTCATGCTTAGTATGGTATACAGTACGTTATGTCATTCCATCATTCTTTCTCTTTCATGCATTCGTTCATTCATTCATTCATTCATTTATTCATTCATTCCTTCATTAATTTATTCATTCTATCAGCATAATTCCCCCTTTCCACTTAAAGCAACATTGTTGTTAAACTTTATAATAGCTGTCATGAAATAATCTCTCAATGTCTATCATCCATCCATCTTCTCCCGCTTATCCAGAGTCGGGTCGCGGGGGTAGCAGCTCCAGCAGGGGACCCCAAACCTCCCTTTCCCGAGCCACATTG
>JAODTR010005618.1:0-11271 GCA_025399935.1 Amblyopsis rosae
TACATGTACACACTATAGTACACACACTATAGTACATGTACACACTATAGTACATGTACACACTATAGTACACACACACTATAGTGTGTGATGCACATGTGATGTCATCAGGTGAAGATAGGGAATCTAGAAGTCAACCTGGGATTGGTCCAATATGACATCGACTCCCTCCTTCCTCTCCTCCCATTGGCTGGTCAAGTGGGGCTGGGGGCGGGTGCTGCTCTGGTCGTCCTATCAGTGCTGGTCCTCATCCTGATGTACAGGTCTGTCTGCTGTCTGTCTGTCTGTTTACCTGTCTGTGTGTCTGCAGGTCAGGTAGGTAGATCCTTCACTATAGGTATACTGAATGTAGTATTGTGTTGCTAGGGCAACGCAATACTGTATTCTGTTGCTTTAGTAACACATGCCTATTGTCTCTTGTATGTCTCACATATTAATGCCTGTCTCTACCACTGGGGGGTGCTGCTTCATATGATTACAACGTGTGCGTGTGCGTGTGCGTGTGCGTGTGCGTGTGCGCGTGCGTGTGCGTGTGAGTGTGTGTGTGTGTGTGCGTGTGTGTGTGTGTGCGTGTGCGTGTGTCTGTGTGTGTGTGTGTGTGAGTGTGTGCGTGTGCATGTGCGTGTGTGTGTGTGTGTGTGTGTGTGCGTGTGTGTGTGTGTCTGTGTGTGTGCAGGAGGAAGAGCAAACAAGCTCTCCGAGATTATAAAAAGGTTTTGCTCCAGCTGGAAACTCTGGAGATCAACGTTGGAGACCAGTGTCGCAAAGAGTTTACTGGTACACATTGTTATTATCATCATCATCATTATCATTATCATTATTATCATTATTATTATCATCAGTAATAATATGATAGCCTATGTAATTATAATGTTATATAACAGTAATAATAATATGATAGCCTATGTAATTATAATGTTATAAAACAGTAATAATATGTAAGTCTATGTAATTATGTTATATAACTAATAATATTATGTAATATATAATTCTAAAGGTATATAACATAATACACACATAATAATATCATAATAATCTTATTTACAGACCTTATGACGGAGATGCTGGACCTGAGCAGTGACGTCGGGGGACCAGGGCTCCCTCTACTTGACTACAGGAGTTACGCTGAGCGTGTGTTCTTCCCTGGCCAGCAGGGGGCTCCACTCAGCCAGAAGCTGGACCTGCCAGAGTCCAGGAGAGCCACAGTAGAACAAGGGCTGACACAACTCAACCAGCTGTTAAACAACAGACTGTTTCTCATCAAGGTCAGCCTGTCTTTGTGTCTGTCTGACTGCCTATCTGCCTGTCTGTCTCTCTATATGTCTGTCTGTCAGTCTGTCTGTCCATCTGTCTGTATATTTCTGTGAGTCTTCTGATTTGTGGAGAAGGAAACTGAACTAGAGCCACACATTTATTTCAAAAGAGTAAACAGTTTGAACTGTCTGCTGCCTGGTTGAACTGACAACATGCTCAACATGTTAGTTGGTACGCACGGTCATGCCCCAGCTCTCTGTGTGTGTGTGTGCGTGTGTGTGTGCATGCGTGCGTGCGTGTGTGTGTGCGTGCAGTTCGTGCACACCCTGGAGGCCCAGCAGAGCTTCTCCCAGAGGGACCGTGGCGTGGTGGCCTCTCTGCTCACCCTGGTGCTCCATGACCGTCTGGAGTATTTCACGGAGGTGCTAAAGGCTCTACTGCAACACCTGGTGCAGCACTACGTCACCAGGAACCCCAAGCTCATGCTGCGCAGGTACCCTGTCACCATGGCAATACCCTTGACCCAGCCAGCTGCTGATGCATCGTGGGTAATCCTGCTGGCTCTGTTTGTGTTTTAGGACAGAGACCGTGGTGGAGAAGATGCTCACCAACTGGATGTCAATCTGCCTCTACTCCTTCCTCAAGGTGCCTGTCTGTCTGTCTGTCTGTCTGTCTGTCTGTCTGTATGTCTGTCTGCCTGTCTGTCTGTCTGTCTGTCTGCCTGTCTGCCTGCCAGTCTCTCTGCCTGCCTGCCTGCCTGCCTGCCTGCCTGCCTGTATGTCTGCCTGCCTGCCTGCCTGCCTGCCTGCCTGTCTGTCTGTCTGTATGTCTGCCTGTCTGTCTGGCTGTGTGTCTCTCTGTCTGCCTGCCTGTCTGCCTGCCTGTCTGTCTGTCTGTCTGTCTGTCTGTCTGCCTGTCTGTCTGCCTGTCCCTCCCAGTGAAGTACAGTGTGTCTACCAGGAGGTGGCAGCAGAGCCGGTCTACATGTTGTACCGAGCCATAAAGTACCAGGTGGACAAAGGTCCTGTTGATGCTGTGACGGGGAAGGCTAAGCGCACCCTTAATGACAGCCACCTGCTGAGGGAGGATGTAGAGTACATCTCCATGGTAACCTGCGCACACGCACACACACGTAACTATTTGTGATAACTGGGCTGGTCATTCCAGGCCCCTGATGAGCACGTTACATTTACATTCACGTGTATGCTTATTGTTCCCTTTATGTTTACGTCACATTTATATTTATCCTTACACATACATGTACAGTAATAATGTATACTGTCAGTTAGAGGTCCAGTATGATAAGTATATTATAGCTCTAGTCCTAGTCCTAGCTCTAGTCCTAGCTCTAGTCCTAGCTCTAGTCCTAGTTCTAGTCCTAGTTCTAGTTCTAGTCCTAGTCCCAGTCCTAGCTCTAGTCCTAGTTCTAGTCCTAGCTCTAGTCCTAGTCCTAGTTCAAGTCCTAGTCCTAGCTCTAGTCCTAGTTCTAGTCCTAGTCCTAGCTCTAGTTCTAGCTCTAGTCCTAGTCCTAGTTCTAGTCCTAGTCCTAGCTCTAGTCCTAGTTCTAGTCCTAGTTCTAGTCCTACATGTACAGTAATAATGTATACTGTCAGTTAGAGGTCCAGTATGATAAGTATATTATAGCTCTAGTCCTAGTCCTAGCTCAAGTCCTAGCTCTAGTCCTAGTTCTAGTCCTAGTTCTAGTCCTAGTCCTAGCTCTAGTCCTAGTCCTAGGTCTAGTCCTAGCTCTAGTCCTAGTCCTAGTCCTAGCCCTAGTCATAGCCCTAGTCCTAGTCCTAGCTCTAGTCCTAGTTCTAGTCCTAGTCCTAGTTCTAGTCCTAGTCCCAGTCCTAGCTCTAGTCCTAGCTCTAGTCCTAGTCCTAGTTCTAGTCCTAGTCCTAGCTCTAGTCCTAGTTCTAGTCCTAGTCCTAGCTCTAGTTCTAGCTCTAGTCCTAGTCCTAGTTCTAGTCCTAGCCCTAGTCCTAGCCCTAGTCCTAGCCCTAGTCCTAGCCCTAGCTCTAGTCCTAGTTCTAGTCCTAGTCCTAGTTCTAGTCCTAGTCCCAGTCCTAGCTCTAGTCCTAGTTCTAGTCCTAGCTCTAGTCCTAGACCTAGTCCCAGTCCTAGTCCTAATCCTAGTCACGTTAAACAGTCTTTATGTTTGTCACACAATATAGTACTTAAGTAATGGTTCTCATGGTCTTCCTGCTTGTGTCTCACAGACGCTCAGTGTGTTAGTCAAGGACGGTGTGGAGGTTCAGTCCTGTCCTGTTAAAGTTTTGGACACAGACACCATCACCCAGGTAGCTGTCTGTCTGTCTGTCTGCCTGCCTATCTGTCTGTCGATCGGTGTCTGACCTGCCTGTCTGTCTGCCTGTCTCACTCGTATGTCTGCCAGGTAAAAGAGAAGATCCTGGATCAGATCTACAGAGGAAGTCCATTCTCCCAGAGACCTTCAGCTCTGAACCTGGACCTAGGTACACACACACACACACGCACACACACACACACGCACATATATATATATACACACTAACCAACCATGTTTGCGTCGTGGGAGGAGTCAGGGTGTAAAGTACCTTTAACATATCCGTGTGCGTGCGTGTGCGACAGAGTGGCGTGCTGGTCAGGCAGGTCACCTGACTCTATCAGATGATGATGTCACAGCTGTTGTTGATGGTCGCTGGAAGAAAGTCAACACTCTGCAACACTACAAGGTCAGATTACATGTATACTGTATGTATATATATATATATATATATATATATATATATAGTACAGTATACATGACATTTGATGTATTTACTGTATGTTATGTCATGTATTATATTATATTTTATATAAATATATGTTACATATTATATATCACTTTTGGTGCTCTTTTCTATATAACGTTAATTCTGCTGGAACCAACTCCTCTCCTCTCCCCTCCTCTTCTCTGCCCTCCTCTCCTCTCCTCTCATCTCATTCTCTCTCCTCTCCTCTCTTCTCCTCCTCTCTTCTCTCCTCTCCTCTAGGTCCCAGATGGAGCAACGGTTGCCTTGGTACCTCGGTCCCAGAGGCCAAGGGGTCAGGGTGTGGACCAGGTCTTTCAGACAGGAGAGAGTATGTCGTCTTTGTTAATAAATGATAAATAACTAATTAGCAGGCTGTGTGTGTGTGTGTGTGTGTGTGCATGCGTGCATAATATTATTGTGTGTGTGTGTGTATTACTGCATGCGTGTATGTGTATAATGTGTGTGTGCGTGTATTACAGTATATGTGTATATGTGCAGTGTTGGGCAGTAGTTACTAGTTAAACTACATTTCTGAGTAGCGTGGCGGTAACGGAGCTGTTTTCTGAATCAAATAGCTTTTCAGTAGCGAAGCTCTTTAATTGATCAAGTAGTGCGGTAGCGTCCACAGAAGCATTTTCCCAAGCATTTCTAAATCTGCAGCTCAAGCTTAAGTCTGATACAACTGCTAAGAATCAGTACATGATGCCATCACATACACGGACCTAGGCTAAACACAGCTTATTGCTTAATAAACAATTTAACTGAAGACTATTACCTGTTTATTTGTTTGACTGACACTTTTGAATATTTGCACAATAAAATGTATTTAGAAAAATTGCTTAAATGTAGTAAGCTAAGTTTGCCGTGTTTCTGTAGCTTGGTTAGCTATATTTATCTTGGGGGTAGCTTCAGTGTAGTGAAGTTTATTTATCGTAGAGTAACTGGGAGCTCAGCTCACTACATTTTCAATGTATCTTGCCCAACACTGTATGTGTGTGTGTGCAGAGAGCCCCATGCTAAACGAGGATGAGGAGGATGTGCGCTTGTGGCACCTGGTGAAGAGCAGTGAGGAACCAGACAAGCAGAAGAGCATCCCTGAGATATACCTGACCAGGCTGCTGTCCATGAAGGTAACATGTTGACATGTAGCGTCCTGTAACAGTAACATGTTGACATGTCATGTAACAGTAACATGTTGACATGTAGCATCATGTAACAGTAACATGTTGACATGTCATGTAACAGTAACATGTTGACATGTAGCATCATGTAACAGTAACATGTTGACATGCCATGTAACAAAGTGCTAGTCACATATGCTTACTGTAGAGGGCTCCTGTCTCTCCAGGGAACTCTCCAGAAGTTTGTGGACGATGTTTTCATATCGATTTTGAGCACCAAGCGCCCAGCTCCAATCGCTGTTCGCTACTTCTTTGACTTCCTCGATGACCTGGCCCACAAGCACGGAATAGATGATCCCGAAACAGTGCACATCTGGAAAACAAACAGGTCTGAATTGTCACCACATTAACTGGGCCGTTACCATGGTTACTGGGGACAGGACGGTCGAGCGGTCTGGGTGTTTGGCTCCCAGCCGGAAGGTTGTGGGTTTAAACCCCAGTGTTGACCTACCTGTAAGCATCCTTGAGCAATGTACCTAACCCCCCAACTGCTCCCGGTGGTTGGCAACACCTTGCATGACAGCAATGTGTGTGTGAATGTGTGTGTGAATGTGTGTGTGAATGGGTGAATGTGTGCGTGAATGGGTGAATGTGAGGCAAAATACTGCAAAGCGACCGGGTCCCCCGGGAGATGCTGTGGGAGGTGCTGCGGGACTATAGGGTGAGGGGGTCCTTTTTAAAGGCAAACCTATTGATACATATATCAGGTTATTGATACACATGGTATTGACACATATATCAGGTTATTGATCAATGCAGTGTGTCTAGTTAGTCTCCCTCTGAGGTTCTGGGTCACATCTGTGTGTGTGTGTGACCAGTCTCCCTCTGAGGTTCTGGGTCAACATCCTGAAGAACCCTCAGTTTGTTCTGGACGTCCAGGTGACAGACAGCGTAGACGCCGTGCTGTCCGTCATCGCGCAGACCTTCATCGACTCCTGTACCACCTCTGAGCACAAAGTTGGCAGGGTACTGTCTGTCTGTCTGTCTGCCTGTCTGCCTGTCTGCCTGCCTGTCTGTCTGCCTGCCTGTCTGTTTTGTTTCATAAAATCATTCTTACAGCTTGGCAACATACAATCATGTATAAGTATGTTCCCAAACAAGCCTCTTACTATCCTGTAACACGTACTATAATAATAATAATAATAATAATAATAATAACAATAATAACAATAATAATAATATGTCTTTCACTGTAGGACTCTCCAGTCAACAAGCTGCTATACGCAAGAGAGATTCCTCGATACAAACATCTGGTAGAGAGGTAACATGTTGATATACACATGGTAACATGTTTAGTAACATGTTGATATACACATGCCTGGTGAACTGTGTGTGTGTGTGTAGATACTACAGTGATATCCAAGCGGCAGCCTCAGGAAGTTACCAGGAGATGAATTCTAAGCTGACCGAGCTGTCTGGAGTCAGTACACTATAATAATGACAATAATAATAATGATAATAATAATAACACAATATGACATATAATAAAGATGTCTGTCTGTCTACCTGTCTGTCTGTCTGTCTGTCTGCCTGCTTGTCTGTCTGTCTGTCTCTAGATATTTGCATCAGAGATGAACAGCCTTGTTGCTCTACATGAACTCTACAAATACATCAACAAATACTATGACCAGGTACCACTCACACAAGCACAGCTCTACAGATATCTAATTATTTATACTCTATATAGGCACTTATTTACCATTATAATAGGAAATACACGTCTGTCTGTCTACAACTAACCTGTCTGTCTGTCTGTCTGTCTGTCTGTCTGTCTGCCTGTCTGCCTGCCTGTCTGCCTGTCTGCCTGTCTGCCTGTCTGTCTCTCTGTCTGCCTGTCTGCCTGTCTGCCTGTCTGCCTGTCTGTCTGTCTGTCTGTCTGTCTGTGTCTGTCTATAGCTAATCCTGTCTCTGGAGGAAGATGCTTCAGGCCAGAAGATGCAGTTGGCCTACAGACTGCAGCAGATCGCTGCTCTGGTGGAGAACAAAGTCACTGACCTTTGACCTCACACTAATGCTTTTCTCCCTCTCTCTTGCACACACACACACACACACTGCACTGAGGAAAGACTGGTCATCCTGTTATAACAGCTTTAGTGTGTGTGTGTGTGTGTGTGTGTGTGCGCGTGTGTGCGTGCGTGTGTGTGTGTGTGTGTGTGTGTGTGTGTGTGTGTGTGTTTTTGTGCGTGTGCGGCATGCGTGCGTGTGTGTGTGTGTGTCAAAACTAGCAGCAATAACGTGTGGGGAATAGGTAGATAGTTTTGTATAGCACTTCTCAGGAGAGCCCCAGAACGACACTACCAACTACTAACTAACTACTAACTAACTACTAACTAACTATTAACTACTGTGGTTTCCTCTGAATGACTGATGAGCCAGGATGGCACTGTATGCCATGCTAACACCTGGCCAGACCACTAGAGGGCAGCATTGTAAGCACCTTGTCAACCTGTCGTCCTGATATGGTCATATGATAACCATACAGAGGGAAATAGAAGCACAACATATGTATTGTATAGAGTTGTGATGCTTTAATGCTCTCCTGGCGTCTGTAAAGGACTTATTGATAGCAATATTGACAGAATAAGTGTTCCAAAAATGACCAGCCTGGTTTTACCTGACTACCTTGTATCTTACATTAGGTTGGACATGCATTGCTGTTAGGTAGCATGGCTAACTGTCCTGCTGAATAAATAACAATCACTACGTTGTATTTCACAACAAGCTATAAATATCCTGTAAACCTCTATTGGGAAGCACATCAGCTGTCACAAAGTGTGTGTCTGCGTGTGTGCGTGTGTGTGTGCGTGCGCGCATGCGTGCGTGTGTGTGTACGTGTGTGTGTTTGTGTGTATGTGTGTAAATAGCTGTGAAGTACCAGTCGTGCCTTACTACTGCTCACCAGCTGGTTTTATGGGTTGGATAATGCCACTGTAATGATTTTCCTATTGTCAACATAGCCTATGGAATGAGCGTAACCTAGAGATGCTCTCCATGTGACAACCATTGTCCAACTAGCTTGCATCACCTGAATCTCCAAGCTTGGAAGCCATGTCAGAGAACTCCACTGTCCACAAAACCTTTCAGACAAGTCATATTACAGACCTGTTGCTTTGGTCAACATGGTGAACGGTTTTGTCCTAAAGTGTTATATCTGACATTAGCACTTTTTGTAGGCTATGTTAATAATGATAAACATATTGCATTACACTGGCCTTATCTCTTCAAGGTCTGTGAATAGCGATGCATGTTTCCTTGAAATGTACTTGTCCACCAGAGCAGTTTATCACCTCCAGAAACCTTTCACCCAACTCTAGGAGAAAGATTGTATTTATTTTCATATATAATCTCTCAGTAGTTACTACAATACAATGACTACAATGAAATACAATGACAATGAATACTGACAATATATTCTCACACTACTGTTAAATTTGCCTCGTTCTCATGGATATTGTTAGTTGCACTGTTTTTCTTTTTAATGTGTACTTAATTGACCTACTGTTTTATAGTCACTGGACATTTATTTACATGAGCACAAACTTTTGTTTTTTGCATGTTTAGTGACTCTGTGAGTGATCCGTAGATGTAGTTATTTGGTAGGATAGTTCAGCATGTGATGAAAACTGTTTGTTTTAGCCACATCCACTCAAGCATGACCGCTCTACTTTTCAAATGCTGATTGGTTGACGAATATTCGGTCACATTTTGACCACTGCCAATGTGTGTGTGCGTGTGCGTGAAGACCTCATGGTTGGATAAAAAACATGTAAAATGCTGTAAAATACTGATGATGACCTGTGTTCGTAATAAATACAATTTTAATTGAAAGATTCTTCATTCTGGTAGATTGCTAACAACATGCATGTTTGGTTAGTTAGAACACATTTCTTAGATTTAAATATTTAGTTGATCTTCAGAGCCAGATTATTATTATTAATATTATTATTATTATTATTATTTCCCAGCATATTACTGTACTTGTAATAAAGGTGATATAATATAAATATAAAAACTGTTTTGCTGATTTAATGTGCTCGCAATAATAAAAACACAATTGAAAATACTGAATATCTGTACGCTGCATGATGCTGAATCTGCGCATGCGTCGCACAGTGAGCGGTGCAGCTGTCCAGATGACATCCATGAGCGGTGAGGAATACACGCCCGAAATAACCTCGACACAAGGGCTGCTAACGGCTAGCTGCCGGTATAGTCGTGTTGGGCGCTGCGGTTCTGGTTCCGAGCAGCGGGATGTTGATCGGTAAGGTACATGGGGTTTGTGTAGGTGTTGTTTGTGGGTCTGGCGCTCTGGGGGCACGGAGAGAGGCTAGCCTAGCCTAGGCAGGGGACTGTCCTGTCGAGGACAGCCCCCTAGCCCTTAGCAGAGTGTCCCGTGGTGGGTGGATCCTCGCTCCGGCGACACCTGGAGCTACTGTTAGCATCCTGTTAGCCTCCAGTGTGTGTGCGTGGCCGTAGACATAGAGCTTGCGTGTTTACTACTTAAATATAGTTATTTGTGTCGTGTGACCTGCAGCCGTGAGCAGCGAGCCGCCCCCCCTTCACGGCAAGAAAGCCCGCAGGAAAGGGAAGAAGAACCGGAGAGCTGCCAAGGAGTCGCCGGGCCCGGAGACCACCGGGTGAGACCAGTAGAGACCGTGGTTCTAACTGGAGACCGTAGGAGACAACACACATGGTAGCCGATCTAATCTGTCTACACGCCGAGGGGGCTTGGAACCCCTTGGTATTAACTCAACCAAGCGCTATAAATAGTCACCCCCAACACAGTCACCGCCTCCATCAGACCTCTGACTCACGGAGCTTATTTCAGATGCTGCTTCGGTGCATGACGGGACAACGACTTAATGCCTGTGTGTGTGTGTGTGTGTGTGCGCACGACACGTGCATGGAGGATGAACTGATGATAGTACTCAAACTGCCTTTGAGTTTTCAGGGACCTCTGTGTGTAGCATGCTGTTTTATGTGTAACAATGACATCACACTGACTGTGTGTGTGTTCCAGAGCTGATGACATCATACTGCAGAAGCCACGCCCCCCCACAGAGCCCCGCCCACATGACCTCCCAGCCTCAGCCAGCCAATCAGAGCCCAGTCTGCCAGCTGCAGTAGCTCCTCCCTCCCCCCCAGAGATTACCCAGAATCCCCTCCTGCCTGCACCCTGGTCACCGCAGGACACGCCCCTCTCCCCCCGCCCCCATGAGGCTCCGCCCATCTCCCCACGCCCCCATGAGGCCACGCCTCATCCCCCACATCCCCATGAGGCCACGCCCACCTTCCCCTCCATTGGCTCAGCTGGCGTTCAACAGGCCATGCCTCCTGGAGACCTGAGCCCGTTCCCCCCAGAGCAGCTGGGCTCCGATGATGAGGAGCAGGAGGACCCCTCCGACTACTGCCATGGTAACCACACACACACCCCACCTGATTACTGCCATGGTAACCCCTCCCCTTCCCACCTTCCCATCTGCTGCCATGGTAACAGGGTTGCACCACATTGACTAAATGTGATATTGGGTATTGGATATTTAGGGTTGGGCCAATAGATGATTCCATCTTCCATCGGCGATGACTCACAGACATCACGATGTTTGCAGGTGTCGTGATTCAAACTAAATATCTACTGAAACACTGCGTAATACACTTTCCGTTAAAGGCTCGCCGAATTGCTGTGATCAGATCATTTGCTCTTAAATCGTCGCACACACGCAGGTGCACATGCACAGAACTACATTCTGCCGCCTGTATCCTTTACTGTAGTCTGGATGACGAGGTGGAATTAATGCGCAATATTAACCTTGAAAACACTGCTGACATTTAACATTTTATTTGGAATTATTATTTTGCCTACAACATTCACGGCAATCTACCATATGTGTGTATAGGCCTATACGCTTATGCCTTTTTATGAATACTATAAAATATATTGTGCCAACTGTATTTTTTTCAGGGACGCCTGTTACAGGCGTAACTCTAGTTTGCCTGTTAGCACAATATGACACGTACCGGTATATCTTGTCTTGTCCCTTCAAATAATAAATTCCTCAATT
>JAODTR010005619.1:0-11269 GCA_025399935.1 Amblyopsis rosae
TGACGTCACCATAGACTGTATATATAAATGGACCCTCTGTGACGTCACCATAGACTGTATATATAAATGGACAGACCATCTGTGACGTCACCATAAACTGTATGTATAAATGTATAATTTTCTTTTTTTTTTTTACTTTGGGATTGACTCCCTTTCGCAGCCAGACTCAAGTGGCCAGTCAAGGAAATGCAGATTTTGGCACTTGTGTGTTAAATTATTTTCTCTAAAACAGAGGCTCCGGCTTGCTCACAATATGAATAATTGCTTAAAGAACACGTGTACATTAAGTTGAACCAGCCAATAACATTTCACACACTGCAACCAGAGGATACAAACCAACAAAGACCAAATTGGGTTAAAATACATTGCAGCAATTCAACAAATGAACACTCAAATCTTTTTGAAGGACTTTCCCAATGGGTAGGACTGCATGCAAGATGTCTGCTATACTGGTGTGAAGGCAATGGCATGGAATGGATAAAGCCTGTGTGGACACACACACACACACACACACACACATACACACACACAGCCCAGAATAGTGCACTCTCTTGTCCATTAAGTCAGAGCAAATGTAGCCATCAGGAGAACGTCAATATGCCTAAAAGCAGATCAGAGGTATCACAGCGAGGTTATCGTTACAGAGGAGGCAGCCAGATAGATGGTCTTGTGCACAGATACACTTTCAGACAGTCACTCTGTCAGACAGACAGATACACTTTCAGACAGACAGTCACCCTGTCAGACAGACAGATACACTGTCAGACAGACAGATACACTGTCAGAAAGACAGTCACACAGTCAAACACGGTTGCAACGGAATTTCTCAATGAGAGAGAATAAATACCTTTGACTCAGAATGAAGATTAGTACATATATTAATGAAATAATAGCATATATAAGCACGTACATGTGTATTTCTGGAGTTATATCTGCTTTTGTAACTAGCACACACGTTTCACATTTTCTGACATTCTAGAATAAAACTCATATACTGACACATATACTCATCAGGTGTTGTATTTTAGTTCGAAAGTGTAAAAGGGGTTTCGATGCATATTTCCAAAAGTATTCAATTATATCAATAACATTATATCACGCAAAAATGAAAAAACATATTTATTCTGTTTTTGAGCTTCACTAAATAGCAGTGTCATCCACATGGAATTGTTTAAACCTGAATTGAAATCTCACAGGAGCTATCTACATTTTAATACCAAAACTAGCTTTCTAAGATAATCAGAACTGCACAAACCCAACCAACATACATGGGCATGTTTTAGCAAGGTTAAAACCATTGAATATGGTTTAGGGCTTATCAATACATTTAAAAAAAATATTGTATTATTCTAAATAAGAGCAGAGAGAAGATTAAAGGGAATTCGAAGAAGACACTTGGGAGTGAGTGCTAGGAGGTGGAGAGGTCTCTAGTCAAGGTACCAAGGTGGATAGTGAGCATAGAGTTGGACTGAAACAACATGAAACATGCTGTCAGGCAGTGACACTGTCTATCAAGGCACACACCCCTTCATGGTGTTCATTATCATTAGAAGATGCAGAACATTTAACACTTGCACCTACTGCAAAGGTTATGGGTGACATCTTGGACGAAACAAATAGAAGTGTAAATTACTATGTACAGTATACTACTGTTATTTCATAAACTTTTACCCTCGGATGAGACGGTCACTGAAATTGACAGGGCTGTATAGAAACACCAGATTATGTTTTCAGGGCGTACACGGTACAGGCATCTAGTTAGGAACCATGAGGAGATATTCTGTGAATTTGGAAAAATTGTGATGATGTGGTCCTGATGGCATCATCGGTCCATGACCTCCAGCACTCACTGGATCGGTTCGCAGCAGAGTGTGAAGCGGCTGGGATGAGGATTAGCACCGCTAAATCTGAGGCCATGGTTCTCCATGGAAACCGATGAAGTGCCTACTCCGGGTAAGGAATGAGTCCTTACCCCAAGTGAAGGAGTTCAAGTACCTCGGAGTCTTGTTCGTGAGTGAGGGGACATTTGAGCGGGAGACTGGCCGGAAAATTGGAGCAGTGGGAGCGGTATTGCAATCACTTTACCGCACCATTGTGACGAAAAGACAGCTGAGTTGGAAGGCAAAGCGCTTAATGTACCGGGCAATATTCATTCCTACCCTCACCTATGGTCATGAAGGGTGGGTCATGATTGAAAGAACTAGATCACGGGGTACAAGCGGCCGAAATGGGTTTTCTCATGAGGGTGGCTGGCGTCTCCCTTAGAGATAGGGTGAGAAGCTTGGCTATCCGTGAGGAACTCGGAGTAGAGCCGCTGCTCCTTTGCATCGAAAGGAGCCAGTTGAGGTGGTATGCCCTGGGTGGGAGGTGTTCCTGGAACGTTAGGCTGGGAGGAGACCTCGGAGAAGACCCAGGACCAGATGAAGAGATTATATCTCCGAACTGGCCTGGGAACGTCTCGGGATCCCCCAGTCAGAGCTGGATAATGTGGCTCGGAAAGGGAGGTTTGGGGTCCCTTGCTGGAGCTGCTGCCCCCGAGACCCGACTCCAGATAAGCGGGAGATGGATGGATGGATGGATGGATGGATGGATGCAAAAAGTGCGTTATCTTACAATAACTGAGTCTCCCTTTAAAACGGTAAGGTTAATAACAATGCATGGGTAGGTAGCACTATCAACAACATGTACTAGTCTGAAGAACTCAAAAATAGCCCGTGGCGCCCACAGTTCACCCAACAACGGGACGCTCCAGATATTAGTTTGTATTGATAGGTCAGGGTTGTCCGTGAGAGTTTAAAGAAGGACACCCCTCTTCCGATGAGAGATAGCTGGGACACATCGTCCAGGCGTCATGGGAGACTGCACGGCTGAGCGATCCCATCGCTGAGTCGCCTGCGCCAACAACAAATTGCTACAGCTGGAACGTGATGAGCAAGTCGAGGCGATACCGCGGTTGTCGCTCATTACGTTCTTTTTGTTGACCAGGGCTTTTGAGCAAAGATGCAATGACTCCCAATGACTCCCAAGTCACAGTTTGAGGCTTATAGGGAGGCGGAAAGAGAGAGAGATTAAGTTTCCTACTTTTGATAGAGACAGATATATGACAAGAAAGAGTACTCTGTAGTGATGGCAACAGAGAGAATAACAGAGGAGAGGAGATGAGTGCTATTCTGAGGACCAAAATCTCTCAAACGACTGTGACACAGCGCTCCACAAGTGGGTACAGAGCTGGTTAAACATGCACAGACACACACACAAGTATACCCACACAACCTATTATGCATGTAAACCCACAGAGTTGTCTAATGTCACTTAAGCTTTGACTTTCCGGGCATCATATTCCTCTGACTGAACAAGAAGGCGAGCTAAGAAAATGGGCACCCTCTTGTGTGTGAAAGTCACAGAGGCTAGCCATCTCCTGAGGCTTATGACAATTTATTTGGTTTTGTTGCTTTTATACGCTGACCTTTTGTCTGTTTCTTGTGCTAGCTGAGCAAAATGTTGAACTAGACAATGTAATCTCGCAGAGGTGTACGGCTGGCAGGTGTGGGCTACCCTGACGTGCCAGATGGATTGTTAGTCACACGTCCATCTGGGGAGCAGTCCATTAAAACAGTTTGTGAAGGGCAGGCACGTTCAAAACATACTTGGCAGTTGATTGGATGAACTATCTTTTGCTGTCGACAAACCTAAACGACACCGCTCACGTAAACCACGCTTGTATAGCTATCAATATTGTTCATATATATGAAGACTTTCAGACTGATTCTCGTGGTGAAGTGAAACCGATGCTGGCAAGATCAGGATGTTCTCGTGAAACAATGAGGGCAACAACAGGCATCAAGCAAAACAGATGTTTAAGATCATGCCTACTGTTAGCAGCTGTACTGTGATTTGAGGAAAACACCTCACCATGCAAATACCAGCACAACCTTTTGATTCATGTTTTAATTGCATTCATGGAGGCACTTGGCCCAGAGTATGACAATACTGCAGGATACTTCATTGAGAATTAAATGAGTTCTCTGAATGCACAAAGTCTCCACAAAGTACCACCTATACTAATACACAAAATAAACCCATTTCTTTTTCTTTTCTTCTAATGTATTACATAGAAAGTTCCACTGACAGTATACTGTATTAGTAAATTAGAAAGTTATATTTATTTTGGATTAAATCCAAATGTATTAAGTTTACTGACAAGGTAAAACCAAGGAAAATGTAATTTATTAATAGAAGACTAAATAAGTAATCAAGTAAATACAATAAAAAAAAACATACGTGTATAATTTCAATATTCTAATACACAATATCTGCACTATGAGAGCAACTCCACTAAACCATACAGACCACCCCTCCCGGCACAAGCCACTGTTGTTCTTGCAGAAGATGGAATGCATGGAAACAGGTATGAACTGCCCTATTTAACTAAAATAGATGTAAATACTTATACCATGGTAACACATGAAGGAAAACCAGCTACACGCTACAACAAGGTTTTGTTTTTGCCTAAATTGCTGATGTAACTAGTCCATTTATAAATATTTACTATGATGGTACAAGTTTTACTGCTTCTGGATAAAACCATCTGCACTCTGAAGGAAATGAATGCATCCAGCAGTATATTTCGGTCTGCATGTGTAGAGCACGTTACATTATTTAAAAAGAAGAAATAGCCTAGATATAAAATAACATTTTTAGCTATTTTTTCACATGATATAATCGTATAGTACATCAATGTGAAATACTGTTAAAGGATTGTAAAATACCTTTGCCACAGTAAATCACTTATGGTGAGCTTTGGAAATCGGGCGCAATGGCAGGGCAGTTGTTATCGAGAGTTAGATTACAGTAAAATGATCAGTAACAGTGGTGAGAGTTGTGAATTACTGGCAATCAGCTCCTCATGCTCATCATAAGCAGCACTTGACGAGGTCTGACCAGGCAGAGATGATATTAGCACAATATCTGGTTTTATTTGACACCTATTCTCAGCATCAACCGTGCATCAGCACTACTGTACATCACATAAGAGATTCATGCTGAATGTCTGATACATAGTACTGTATGTATCAGACAGAACCTGACATACTGCTAGACACATCCATCTGGAGAGCCGTCCATTGAAACGGGTTCAAGAGGGCAGGCGTTTTCAAAAAAATACTTTGCAGGTGATTGGACGAGCCTGTGAACCAACCAACAGTTGTTATCCACTCTTGCAGTAGAAAAGTCAGGAGAAGAGTGAAAACATATTTTCCATTGAGAAAAACCTTTGCTCTTCTAATAAATTTGAATAAAACCGATGCTATATTATTACTCTAGGTGTTTTCGACATGAGGTGTTTTCAAGTAGCCCACATCTCAAAATGGCTGGCCAGAAAAGTACAGTTAATGAAACAGTTCTAAGTCTATACTAATATAATATATGATGTACTCACATTTGAGATGTTTATTAATATATTTTTGATCTCAATGGGACTTCCAGATAAAATAAAACATTTTTAAAAGAGATAAAATCAACCAACAAGACTGAAAGACACGTATACATATAAAGACAAGCACCATAACCAAACAGGAGAGGCAGGAGAGGCTATGGATGTCCTGCTGGGGACTCAGCAAGAGGCACAAAATGGCGGAGAATTATTTAAACAAGCTCCTTCCTTGGAAGGGCCAATGAAGAGGTTAGGGCGAGTCAGCTGGATTATTAGCGTCTCTAGATGTGTTCTTAGCTGAGCTGTCAGGTTGCGTTATACTACAGAGAATGCAGAGTTCCAACACTGTTGCTACTCCACTAAAATAACAGCCTAAACACTGGAGCAAACGTATTAATAAATGTAAATTAAACACGCGTCTTGAGCGAAAATCTCCAGACAAGACGTGACGATGGGAGATTGCTTCAGATACTGTAGATGGAATGTGTTTTTGCAAGAGAGACGAAAATGGGCTGCACATTTTATGAAGGCTGGCGGGGTGGTGGGGTGCACACAACCAATTTATACAATGTCGTTTTCCACAATCCAGAAAATAAGAGACTGAAGCAATTTTGAGATTACACAGCAAGTATTGTAGTGTTCTGCTATACATGAGCTCTGTTTGTATTGAGGGGTATTTGAAAATGCATCAGAATCCGAGAAAACTATTTAATAATTTCAAGAAAGCAGAAAAACATGACAGTTTTCAGAATGTGAGAAACAAATTTGAGGCAAAAGGAAAGACGTCTGTAGCCAACTTGTGTCTCCATGAATGACTATACTGAAGCAAGAGAGGAAAACAAATTGCTTGTTTGTTCAATATTTAATTACATTATATTAAGACCATGTAATTGAGAAAGGCAAATGCTCAATTCAATCAAGAGAAAACACTAATAACAACCACAATGTGGTTATTCCTTTTATAGTTAAAGTCATAGTTAAGGCTTTTCATTACGCTGGCAGGCAGAATAGGTACTGTATGTCATGCTGCAATATGTAATGCTCCAGATTAGGTTACTGTACACATACTGTGTAATACATATATTAAACATTTCAAAACATCATTGGCTCTCATATCTGACTATAAAGTGGGCTAATTAAGATCTGCTGTTTGTTTTATCCAGCAATGTCACACTGTGATATCCAGTATATTGTATATACTGTATACACATGCACATATAAACGCACATACACACACACACACACACACACACACACACAACAGATTCAAAAAATAGAACTGGGAAAGGCTTTCAATAGTGGGGGAAGGCTGAATTATTATTACTGTAGATTACGGTATATCTGAAAATAATACACAATGATTCATTTTGGTGCTGAATTAAAATATGTCTGCCAGGGTGTTTGTTCATATCTTTGTCTGTGTCCATTATCAAGCCAGGACAGATTATAATATTATTATTATATTACTGCAAACCCCCATTGCGTGAAGTTTGAACTTTAGTTTAAATTAGAAGCTGCTAACCTTGTGCTTATCCTGTCCATCCTCGTGTGCAACGATGCTTCCATTCTCAGTCTGTCTCTCCGGGCAGTGTCATTCAGACAGACAGCCCTGTCATTCGCTCTCTGAATCGCCAGGCTCGCCGTCTCCCGGCATGCATCAAATCCCGCCGCCCGACTTGCAGTAAAACCCAATTTCCTTTTGTTTACTGTCATATTGGTGCCAGTCACACCGTGAAAGAACATTCAACAGACTCAGGCCCAGTGTCTTTAGAAACCCATCTCACTTTAATAACAGCCCAAAAATAAATACATAAATAAAATAAAAAAAGGTGGTTGGTGTTGGGAACTGAAAATGAAAAAATAAAGGTAACATAATAAAATAAAACATGGTCAAACAGAAACCATGCTGATTTACAGATAATCTACAGAGAATCCTTTCATTTCTGGCTGTCGTCTGTTCTAGTACAGCGCTATTGTTGATCTCTGCCTCACTTTAGAGCTCCAGTTTGCCCCAGACCTACTTAAATTCTCTATTGAAATCTGTTCATTAATCATTTTCTCTGCAGGGAAGAGAGTTTACTGTATTGTCATGACGTTCTAACAAGAGCCAGCAGTGGCTAGATATATTTATTATATTATATATTTATTATTATAACTATTTTGCTTAGCCCTTTCTGGGTTGGCCCAGTGGTATTCAAAGACCAGCTATTGAGAAGTGTTGAGACTTGTGTATCAATGTGTGCCAGAGCATTAAGCAGATAAATAACGACGTCCCAAAACCTCCTAAAATTTAACTAAAAAGGTGATTCTATTCGGCAGACAGATTGAGAGATTAAAGGTTTTTAAAGTGTTTTTAGAGTGTTTAAAGCAAATGACCAGGTTAAAAAAACAAAACTATTTTACTTGTCTTTGATATTGGCTTTAGATTCATGCAAAAGCAGTTACAAAATCAGCCATTTATCATCATGTCATGATATCACTTTTATTCCAGCGGGATTGACTGCTGCTGCCTTGTTCTTCTAACAGGGCTCGCAAAATGTCGATAAAACAGCTGCAGCTTTTTAAAAATTCAGATAATACAGGTTCAGGTTCAAAAGAGCATGACAACATTGTTATTAATAAGTTGCTAAGCTGGCTTCCAGTAAGTCATATCAGAGAATTGATTTTAAGGCATTGCTGTTTGTCTATAAATCATTACATTGAGTGGGACCAAAATATATCTCGGAAATGTTTTATGAATATAGATCGGCCAGGCCTCTCAAGGTTGCTAGGGAGTGGTCGCTAGGGAGTGGCCTGCTAGTACATCGCACCAACTTAATGGTTCCCCAACATTAGACATGTTTAAATCTAGACTAATATATTTACCGTTTTCAAAGGTCTTTATTTGAGTGATAAATTGAGTAAAGCAATTGACTTCAATTGAAATATTTTGTATTTTAAACATTTGATTCTTTGCTTTATTCTTATTTGTAAAGCACTTTGCATTGCCATCCGGTATGACCTGTGCTATATAAAACATAGTTGTGTTGCCTTAGTATTCTTGTTCCATGACCTATTTGGTATTAAATATTTGAGAGAGGCTTCAATTGAGTATTCATACAAAAAAAGTCCCTTTTAAATAATTCTGCATGAAAATTCAGGGCAACAACAATAACCTCCTTTGACCAAAGGGTTGTATTGAATCTTCTTGCTAGCAACGCCATAGAAAGCCTTTTTTCTCCACCATGACACAGATGCACACCAGTCTGTATTTTATCAAGCACATCACTTAATCTCAGCCAACCACAGAAAAAAACCACAAGAAACTTTATTAGACGGACTGTAATAACATTCCCTTACCAGTACCTGCAGGAACCTTCAACAGATGGTCGACCGACAGACTGATGCTACCAAATGATTGTGACAGTTCTTCCGAGAGCCTTCATACTTAAAACTCCAACGACTCAAACCACATAAACTGTGATGACAGGAGGAAACAGCTATATGGCCGCTTTGTTTTGCACATCAACATCTGAGAACTCTCAAGAACCGCCACAATCAGAGGTGGCTTCAACTTCAGGTGACAACTGTTCCTGTGTTTGGGCAATAGGGATTATGTTAAACATCACATAGCCAAAGAGATGAAGACGTTTGGGGTCCCCTGCTAGAGCTGCTGCCCCCTGCCACCTGACTACGGATAAGCGGATGAAGATGGATGGATGGATCACATGACCAAACCAGAAAACAGGTCTCATTGCTTCAGCTTATCGAAGAAGGCGCTACACTACATTAGTTTGAACCGGACAGCGTAATATTCACTTTTATGCAATAAGCCAAAAAGGCTTAATGCTCATTTTGAAAACTTATTCTTACAATTATCCAGTGCTTGTTTATCAATCATTAACTGACAATATTTAAAAGTTATATTTAAAATGTATGAGATAATCACAGCTGTTCTGATTTAGTATAACAGCATGAAATGACGCTTGTACATCTGTAAAAGCGGTCTTATTTATTTTCAGTTAAATGAAACAAACGGTATACAAGTTAAGCAACACATAAATGTTCCTAGTAGCCTACTAGCTTGCTACGTTGTTTTCATCTGCCATAACCTACCATGATACTATAATACCATGATACTATAACTTTCAGTCTGTTAAGTAACTGAGACCTGCAGCAGAGAATTATACTGTAAGTTACCTGCTCATATAGTATATGGTAGCGATGTACCAACACACCCCAAGTTACTAATTAACAATATATATTTTTAACCTCTTTTTAACCGTTTAATTTGTAGTATTAATTGGTCACAATTCCATGGACAAGGATAACTGTAATGTTTGGTAGTTCTTGGAGGCGTCCTGAATAAAATAAGGCATATTGAAGCTCGTAGAGCACCTGTGCCTCCAACTTGCCATTTCAGAATGATCCCACAGATCTCCATTCATAATTATCTAAGTGGCTTGTCTCCCCTATATAATGTCTCTGGCATGATCTTTGAAAGGTACAACTCTGAAGCTTAACAATCCCCTGAGCCATAAACGTCCAACATAGCTCACAGCTGTCGTCACTCTAAAATACAACTGTGTGAGCCCGGTGTGTTTGTCATCTGTTTTATTTTTTGGCTCTAATCAAATCTTTGCTCCCTGCACCGGCTAAACCGTAACAGCTGTCACGCAATTTTGCTGCGATTACTTCCTCATTGGAGTGGAACCATGAATATGTTTAAGACCCTGCGGAAAGCAACGAGCAGAGCCGGCAGTCTGCCGTCATCCACGCGACAAACCACTAGGAAAACAGTGGGCAAATCAGAAGCAGCAGGAGTCAAACCTGCTCTGCTTAATGTGAGAGATTTGACTCAAGTGGAATAATGGAAGCTGGCCATTTACAATGTGTGGCTTTGTCTGTGTGGTTTGTGCAAGACAGAGGACAAAGGTAACCTGACAAGAGCAGATACAGTATCTGTGTCTGTTAAGACACAGCCATCTGGGAAGCCGTCCACAGAAACGGTTTCAAAAGAGCAGGCGCTTCCAAAAAAACACTGCATGTAATTGGACAAACCTTTTCAACCTGTTAACCAGAACATTCTGCTGTTATCCACTCTTGCGGTGGAAAAGTCAGGAGTGAAAAGATATTTTCCATTTAGAAAAACCTTTGATCTTCTAATAAATTATAATAAAACTGATGCTATATTGTATTATCTCTAGGCGTTTTCGACTCGAGTTGTGTTCAAGTCGCCTATACGTCACACCTAAACCACGCCCGTCCGTATAACTAAACTACGACACTGATTATAATCACCTCGATTTCGGGAGAGACGAAGTCAAAACGAAGCTCGCAAGATAAGGATGGTTTCGCCAGGCTAAGGCCGTCGGGCGGCACACCTTGCCTAGACAGAGGACAAAAGTACTCTGTAGCCTGTTTAGCAACACAGTGGTAGCTGGGATTGTTCCTCGCTACCTGCAGAACTCTGAAATCAGTCTCTATTCAAACAGTAGCCAGATTTCGTGTGGACCCTGTTTGGCCACAACCAACAATGAAAAAGTTCATGTGAAAACCGTGCATTCTAATTTGAAATTGCACGGCATATTCAAGTTGCCTCAATGATTGACAAGACTAGCCAAACTCAGGTGGGATTTATTAGGGCCCGAGCACCAAGGGTGCGAGGACCCTATTGAAACTGCTCGGATTATTTTAATTTTTCTGCAGTTTGATCGCACTTTTGACTGCCTTAACATGAACGAAAACTCACCAAACTTTGAGACATGTCTCTGGGCGAAAAATTTTATATTCTATGGGTGTCGTGCATGGGCGTTGCAAAATGGCTCGCTAGCGCCCCCTACAAAGTGGCACGCCTGA
>JAODTR010005620.1:0-11268 GCA_025399935.1 Amblyopsis rosae
AAATCCTCAAACAATCCATGTTAATTCCAGGTTGTGAGGCAACAAAACACGATAAATGTCAAGGGGGGTGAATACTTATGCAAGGCACTGTATATTGCCATTGATATACTGGCACAAGATGGCTGTTTGCGAATCCAGCGGTGTGTGTTGGCTCTCATAACAGGTCAAGTGGGTGAGAGTTGTAAAAAAACATGCATCATTCTCAGCTAGTAATCAAAAACCAATGTGCACTATTCACATCTTCTCTGCTATGGATTTAACCATGTTGTATGTTTAGCTACAATTAATGTAGCTAAAAATAAAACGTATCAAATTTCCGTTTGTGATCATTGAGTATTTTTGTCGACTAGTCTGTCAAATGTGTTGAGTTTCAAAGATTGGGAAATTATAGTCATCATTACTATAGGAACATCCCTATTTTGTTCTGTTTACATTGCATTTGCACAAATGAGAGTAAAATGTAATTCTTTTATTTTGATAGAAAATTAATGTTGATGTAGGCCTGAAAATTTTGCCCACTTTACAGAAAATACCAATATACTGTATCGGTATTCAACCTAAATATATCGGGATATGATTTTTAGTCCATATCGCCCAGCCCTAGTCTGTAGTATTTGTAAATTACATTGTCTGGTGATTGTTCTTATTTTTGTAATTACAGGTATGTATTTTGTGTTTTTTTATATTATTTTCAATTTCCACCTTCCGCCTGTATTCAATGTCTGTTTATGGGTATGTATTTTCAAAATATTCAGAGATATTGGTGCCTTTATTGTTTAACTGGATGCATCAACTTTAAAATTCAGTCCAAATCTGCTATGTTTCTGATCGTTATTTATAGAGATACATCTAATACACCCTTTTGTAGAATGCAAAATGTTGACTATTTTCATGGTAGCATCCAATCATCATTTAAATAAACACATTTTGCGGTTACATATTGTTATACAACTATCCATTTCATAAAATAAAATAACATTTCATAAAACATATCAGAGATATGAAAAAATGGTTGTGCTTTGTTCTAACTCGGGTGGAGGTACAGTATCTAAAAAATAAGGGCCTTTTGGAGATTTGTTCCTCTATTATTCAAAGCTCAGAGCTGGGGATGTGGGATCTGTTGAAATAAAGTGTCTATTGCATATTTAGCTACAGAAGGTGACTATTGCTTCATTTGCACATTTGCTGACACGCATGTTTTTCCCTCATGGTAGTGCCTAATTATTTAGCCATCATGTTTTTTTACATTTGGATTGATCGCTAAGTGAAACTGCTCAGAGCAAACAATACCGATCTAACAGCCATGGCCAACTGTTTCCTGGTGTAAAATGTCCACCCAGACATGTATATACATTGTCTTACACAGCAGCAGGAGCTTGTAAATATGTATGATCTTCAATAAACCAAAATACCAACAGCAGTTGCATTAGAGGTTAGACATACTGTATGCATTTATAAGCTCTTATAAACTTTAAACTCCTCATGCATGTATTGGGACATGCTGTGAGTGTAAATAAATTGTTTTAAGATCTTGTTGGATAATACTTATTATTAATATATTTTAAGTTATGGGAACAGTGACGTAGGTAAAAAAAAACTCAATAGGTATTATAAAGGTTTTCCCATATTCTGCCTTATTTCGTTTTATATTGCAGATGGTGTTTTTTTATTAATTACAAATTACTCAGAAAGATCCAGTTAACTTAAAAAATATTTTTTTATTAAAAATTAGTTTTTTTTCTAATTTAAAGTTGTTTTTTTGGCAAAAACAGATAACTCCAACAGCCATTTTTTGGCAAAAACAGCTATCTCCACATTTCAATTAAACAAAGCTATGTAACGGACATCTGTGAAATATTTAACATAACAATTTGGTGCAAAAACAACAAATTAACCAATAGATATTAAACAAATAAATATTAAATATATATAAAATACCAGGAAAATCCCGGGTGGAGTACAAAATTCTTGTGAATGTTTTAACCTGCAGTGCAAAACTTTTGTAACCTACATTAAACCCACACCTACAGAAATTATTGTTTTACAGTATTCAGTTTAACATTGAATTCAAATGAATGCTATAAAACAATAAGTAACATGGAATATGGAGTTACACTAGCTACACAACAGTATTCCATAGTTACTCCATATTCCATGTTACTTATTGTTTCACAGTATTCAGTTTACCTGAGTGTTACAGTGCAACTCATTTTTTTAAATCATATTTGTACAGTATTCAATGTTTTACCTTTAATATTATTATTCCTCCTCATCACTGCTTTCCTACAAGTCCTGTCTGCTAACATGGTCACATCTCACACCAGCCAGTGCATCCTCATAAAAGTTGCGGACAGTTTGACTAACCCCAAGTTCACCTATCAGTTTCAGGACATCAGCCTTCTTTGCCTCTTTGACGCAGTTTAACTTTGGAACAGCAGCTGGTTTTAAGGTGTCCCACTTCTTCCCACGCTTTAAGACAGAATGGTAACTGAAGTCACCACTGTACAGCTGTTTGAAGCCCAACTTGTCACCACAGATTTCCAAGACCTTGGCAGCACTGATGTTAAATGATCGAGAGGAGGAACAGTGTTCCGCTGCTGCAGCTTTGAAGTCATAGCGTTTCCAATGTTCCCCGTACACATGGACGTTTCCATGTCTCCGCATGATTTCCAGGTACTCAGATGGTAGCAGTATGAACTCCTTCTTCCTGATCTCCTTCTCCAAGTGGCCAAATGCACGGTCAGGGGGCAAGAAACTGTGGCCACGGATTGGAAAGGTGTAATTTATTTTCAGGTCTTCGAACTTCTGCTTCCTGAGGGCAAATAGCATTGAAAGAACATTAATGTTCTTGTTTTGACCATAGGAAGAATCTGAGAACAGCCTCAAGGTGTTGTGCTCTTCAAGTTCACGCTGAACAACAGTACCCAAGTAAAAATGCAAAGCGGAGGCCACCATGTTGCTGTCTTTTTTGTTTTGACTCTCCAACCATGTAAATAGGTGAATGTCCTCTTTTTTTTTTATTCTCACCACGACCACTGTGGTGAACAATGCCAAAAACATACTGGTACAGCTGTCTTGAATAATAGGTCTGTGAAATTGGTGACTTTGGCAGCTCCAGATTCTGCATTACATCAAATGCAATTGTGAAAGTGTCTAACACAGCATTTAGCAGATCATAGAATTTCCATCCTCTTCACCTGTGTAAGAGGTACAGGGCTGATTCTGTGAGTTCAAGTCAGCTAGAAGATACTTTCTGCCAGGTGAACCACGGTGAGCATAATGGCTGGCTCTGCAGGTGAATGTTTTAATGTGATCTCTCACTAGTTCTCGTTTGACTGCATTTTCATTGCAGTTGCGAGCACCACCACGGTTTTCAGGCATTGTTAACCCGTTCTGCAACCAGTACTTTGCAATGTTGCAGAGGCGATCTTTCTTGATGCCTGGGAAAAGCAATAATAATTATTTATTAGTGAAACTACATGACATTATGTGGGCCACACACATGCAATAACATGGACTGCATTTATATAGCACTTTTCTAACCTTCCAGCCACTCAAAGTGCTGTATACATTATTTTCCTAATTGCCTATTGGTCTTAGCGGAGTTCAAACAAATGACTTCTGGATCACCTGTCTTCCCACTCTACCCACTGCGCCACCAGCCCACCTATGAAAACAGAGCAGCTCAGATGACATCACACACAGAGGGAGTGTAATGTCATAATCTGCTCAGGATGCCACCATTATCTTTACATAGGACAGAGTTGTCTGATCCTACATTCATGTATTTAATATCAGCGCATTGCCCATATTGTAAAGCTCTTGGTTGAACAGTGACACATTACTGGATTGAATGATAAAATATTTACATCTAGCTGGTTAATTCAGTCAGTGCATGTTCTGTCCAATATAGATTTTCATTTTAAAAGCAGAAATACAACAATGAAAACAATGAATTTTTCATTTTCCTATTCGTAAACGGGATCTGAAATCATTTTCTCTTGAAACCCATCAATTTGTGTGGATGAATTAGCCTACATTTGGCCAGCTCAAATACAATAATTTATTCTTTATATATATATATATATATATATTCTTTATACCGAGACAGACCGTTACATTGGTAGTAAATACAAGAATTGCATTAATTAATGGTTTTTTAGCTGTTCATTTTGCTCTTTGTTATTCAACCTTTTAAAAAATTGTTTGTTCTTCAAATATCGCTAAATCTACTAAAAACCAACTGCTTGCCTATGCCCTTCAGCCAGGACATAGGCTGGGCCACCTGCTATCCTTTTGTCTAAAGGGATCTAGCTCAAAATATTGACTTTAAGGACATGAACAGTGAATTCGAAAGCAAGAAAGTTAGACACATGACGCTGGCATAATGTTCCATACATTGGCAGTGAAGACAGTAAGAGCGCTACATTAATAATGAGTGTGCATCGTTAAAAAAAATGTTTTTATTTCTGGCTGGGGATTTTGTTTATAGCAGATCCTGTCCCTGTTTTGGTTTTAGCCTAAATAATACACATTTTAAGTAAACTTTAAACGTGTCCTCCTTAAAGCTGATGCGCCCTTGTCATAGTGATCTTTAATAAAGACCGAAAACGTAGTTGGTAAAAAAAACGGGACCACTTCATCTATCTGGCAGTACTTTAAGTTTATAGCCTACCGAAAGGGGGAGAGCGGGACGCAGCAGGGAGAGGCGCGGTTGGCTGGCCAGGGAGTGCGTTGACTCGGTGAGCCAGCGTCGAGACCTCGGTGGAGATCTGCTGTACCGCCGGCACTAGCTGGGCCAGCAGCGCCCCCTGCTGGGCAAAGCTGTGACGTTTGTGATTCCATGTCTGCTGGGTCCATGTTGGCCAGTTCGTTCTGTCAGGGTATGGTCGCAGAGAGGGCGGAGACCCAAGTGCAGGACACAGAAGCAGGAGATAACAGGTATAAGCAGAACAGGGTTTATTTACTTAAACAGGAGAGTCACAACCGTTAGGAGTGGAGGCGGTGAGAGGAGTAGAACTGCCGGCGGGAGGACTACGGTGGGGAGCGTAGCAGGCAGGCGGGCGGCGAGACGAGGAGTCGGCATTGCCGGCGGGACCGCATTGCAGGCGGGCGGCAAGACGAGAAGTCGGCATTGCCGGCGGGATTGCGTTGCAGGCGGGCGGCAAGACGAGGAGTCGGCGTTGCCGGTGGGATCGTGTCACAGGCGGGACTGCGACAAAGAGGAGAGTAGTGTAGAGTAGCGTAGCGTAGCGCTGAGATCAATGGTACGTTCATCCAAGTTGGGATCAACGAACTGGCAATTGGTGCCAGGACGAAAACGCCTTTAAACGCTTCCGCCCAGGAAGCGGGCAGGTGGCAACTGCACGTGGGCGCATTAGGTGGCAGATGACGTGGAGGCGGCGCTGTCCAATGCTGAACCGGCGGCTTGGCTCCGTCTGCTGCTGGAGCGGCCGCGAACCATGACAGAAGTGGTGTGCAGGATTTTTGCTTATACACTTATACACACAAGAGATTGACAGAAGCCTATGGATTTGCCATCACGCCCTAAAAAAGAGCTAGTGAACAACCAACCATATCACGTAGGCTACAGAAAAGTGAGTAAGCACAACCACTAGTAAATCATTTTGTTTCATTTTGCTGTAAGCATTTTCTGAATTCTGATTTAGCTTTAGGCTTGGCAGGCCATCTGTAGCCTAGAAAATTATGTGACTATTAACATCAATTGCTTATATGTGGTCTCAACAATGGATCGCGCTCGCAGCTCTATTTTTGTGTAGGCGTGCGCTCACGGCTAATGAGCTGTGATGTCTCTCTCTCACAGAACGCGCACCCGATATATTATTTTTATAGCATTTCCTAAATTAACGTTAGGTATGCTATTTTAGAGACCCCCACAAAGCTCAGATAATAACTCTAAAATTGTTAAAAATAGGCATTAGGTCTGGCGACGTCCCATTGGGGAAGGTGCTCCTTCCCACTTCAGCTCAAATCTTTACAACAGTAAATTGAAATGAAAAACTTTTAGACTAAATTTATAATAACAAAAAAATTATAATACTAATAATAATAACAACTTGTGGTTTAAATAACCGTCCATACATGAACAGAGTTTCCAAAGGAAATCAAGGATAAAACTAGGATAAAATGGCCTACCACAGAAAATTAATAAGAAGGACTTTTCGTTTTAGTATTTATGTTTTTATAACGAAAATCGATTGACCAGAAAACCCACAGATTAGATTATCCTCTAATCAAGGTAGTGTGTTCTTAAATAATCTAACCGAAAGCCTAAATAATTATGCTACTGACGTTGGTCTAAATAAAAACAAAATGATCTCAAACGAAAAGTATATTAAACATTTAGCAATAGTCAATACTTACAAAATATGCTATTGAATGACGCTTTGCAGACAGGTAGTTTTCCAGTCTCATTCAGAACAAAGTACTTGACCGTCAGATCCCTTGATTTCTGATTTGCCGGATTATCCACTTTTGGTCTTTGCCATTTGACTGGCATGACATCCATGTTGGAGAGTAGAGCGGCGTCCTGTTTAACTTTATCCATTGTCGAATAAAGCACTCGGTTGATCTTGATTATTTCCTCGGTAGATAATATAGATGCTTGACAAACATTTTCCGAGTTGTGATTACATGATATTGATGGAACATGGTCATGACAGCTATAACGAGCTCTCTTAGCTACATTACGTACATACATATCAGTTTTTCTTTTCTTTTTACAACCTGAAGGAGTTAAGATGACATTCTCATCAGCTTCGTCAAAATAATATATATTAATACACTGAATACACTTTAGAAAATAGACTTGGGCTAAAGATGAAATTTTGTTACAAAACCAAGACGTTCCCGCCACTGAACATTCACAGCTATTCTGTTGTCACCTGACCTGAATACTGCGTGCTGATTCGTGGAATGCATTTATCGGGTTCTGCTCAAGAACAGGAATGGCGTTTATCGTTTTTAGATGTAAAACGTAAATTTCCAATGCATCGTCAATGGTCTATAACTGCTTTTGCGACGAAATGTGTTTAGGGTTCAGATCGGGCTATGTGTTAAAAATAACTCAACAGTTAGTCAGTGTTTTTTTTATATGGCGTTTGTCGGTTTTTCCAAATGAACTCTTCATATATAAATAGCATTACACACTGTTAGATTTAATCTAGATTGCAAAAATGTAGTCAAAAGTAGGTATTCTTAATCTTTTTACTCTTCCCTCTACAGAAATATCTTTCATTGGAGGTGTGTATGCTGCAGTTCTTTTATGCCTACGTACAAAGGTAAATCTCCTAAAATATTCTTCTTCAGGCCGATCTAGCTTTTGAATTTAATGGATAATAAATGTATCTTGCAGGATTCCTGTTTCTAGTTTGGTGGACAGCTGGCCATCTTTGCTTGCTCTGCTAAAGGACTCTGTCCAGTCTGGCCTGCCTGCCCCTGGACAGTTCCTCATATTGGGGTTTGATTTTCTTTATTTTCTTCACTTATCATGTGGCTTATATGCAAACTAAACTTGAGCCATCCAACTTCTTCGACATCTCTCTCTTTTCTTATAGGATTTTAAATGAGTTTATCTTGAAAAACCCTAATCTAGACAACAAGAAAGACCAACGTGAGCTGCAGGTATTTATTATTTAGGCATTAATAAATATTTGGGCCAGAACGGATTGTGTCATATGTCAAAGGACAAAACTTTCTTATTTCTTATTGTCAATGGTTATGGTAAACTGAGATTGTTTTTATCCATCAGGATGTGACCAATAAAGTAGTGGAAGCTATCGGGACAATCGCAGGCTCATCTCTGGAGCAGACCACATGGCTGAGGAGGAACCTGGAAGTCAAGGCATCTCCTCAAATAGTGGTGGAGGGAGCCAACTTGGAGGCTGACGTAGAAGGTTGTTTCTCATCTCTTTGGATAATACTGGCTAACTTAAACTGTAATATGTTACTGTGCTGTGTTAATGATTACATTTTGCAAGTGTTTTCCTGTGCTTTACTAGTGCTTGCTGTATGTCTGTGTTTTTTAGATTTAATGCTCACAGTGAATGAGGCCTTGAGCTTCACTCCATCAGTGTACAGTGTTCACGCACTCATGCTGCTGGCAGAGGTAAATCCCTAGTTTGTCTATAGCTTTGCACACCACTAGACAAGGACTCATGTAACACACTCACAAAACACTTGATAAGTGATATATGAATACCTGGTTAGATTACAGACCTGGCAGGGTTCCCACAGGTTATGGAATTTCTGGAATATCATGACATTTTTAAAAGTATATTCCAGACAATGAAAGTCTGGGAATTTGATAATTTTTTGGTTAAATCAGGGAATTCTATTTGCAGCATGTTTAAATTGGAGTTGCCAATCATCTTAATTATAGTGATGTGCCATATGCAGTTATATGAATGTTACTTTTGTTACTTTTCCAAACAAAAGACACAAAATAGAAGTGTGAAACATGACTATGTTATTTGACTTAAAGGGAATAATATTAACTGAGAAAAGTTGATGCACAAGAATTTGAAACAATATACAAACAATATACAATACATTTTTATCTCCCAAATTTAGGATGCAAAATAATTTGAAATTGGGGGGTGCCTCAAGAGTCTGGAACCAATTCTAAACAAAACTTTCAATATATAATAAATAAACAATATGTTCCATTAAATGTTGTGACAGAAACTGGTTTTTATTAGGTGCTGGCTCATCTCTTGGACATGGTTTTCTACAGTGATGAGAAGGAGAGAGTTTTACCACTGCTGGTTAACATCATGCACTATGTAGTGCCCTACCTCCGGAACCACAGGTACAGTAATGGTGGTTTTCCACTGCATGGTACCGGCTCAACACTACTTGCTTCGACTCGCCTTTTTTGGTATCAGGAAAATGTTAGGTTAGCATACCAGAGATGATACCAAAATTTGATGTGAAAACAATGCCGACTACTGATTGGTTTTTATTCACCTTTTATTAAATAGCAACACGCGGAGGTGCAGATGTTTTTCTTGGTTGCCGATGACATCATCAGTGTTATCTAGCGAGAATAATACAATACAGTTACTGTATGTTACTACAGATAGCATACAGTGCAAGACATGAACTGCAGCAGTGACTGGTAGTGACATTTCTGGTTTTAGTGCACACTTGACTGCAGACCGCAAGACAAAATATAAAGCAGACCTGCCAACATGCATGCATTTTTTGTACCAACTACGCAATTCTCGGTCTGTTAGCAGGTACAAGATCCGAGATAAAACTATGCAGAACTTAATCTTTTTTTTTTTTTTTTTTTTCTTTCCATAGGCTAGTACATTTTATTTAAGAAATAACACATTCACTGAGTATTACATCTTGAGCTACATGTAGCCCTACGGAGTTTCTGTCACCGGACATGAAGATCATGAGTATTGTTGGAATCTGGGTGGTTTTCCTAACACGTTCCTGCGTGTTCTTTGATGGAGTTGAAGTAGGAGGAAACACTGCGTCCAAGTAACAAAGCAGCTTTAATAGTAAATAGACTAGAATAGTCCATTCTATTCCCTGACCGATAACATGCAATCTCAGCAGTTCACAAAGAATGACACACTGACTGGCTTGGACCTAGAGGCTTATATAGTAAATAGGCGTGGTGTGGGTGAATTCTTGACATTGTCTTCGGCTGATGTGGTGTCTGGAACACCGGTGTGGGCCAGTCTATCCCTTGATGGTATGGCATCGTTTGTGGAATGGCATGTCAAAGCTCTAGACACACAGACGACTTTAGTGGGGCACACATCACTTGCGCACATACAATAGCATACTTCATAACATAGCCTCCAATCTTTCATCCTGACATCATCCTGTGTCCTACTTGCTTCGCTCCCCCGCCCGCCCTGGAGCGTCTTATCTCCTCCGGACAAGGTCCTTCACAGACCTGCCGTTCTCACTCTGTAATTTTCCACTCCTCCAACCTTGTCTCTCAGACTGTTCACTTTTAAGCAATAATATAGCAGATTCTCCCACATAGCCCTTAGAATATTTAATATATATCTAAACTAGAATATCTAATGTATATCTAAAATGTGAAGCACAATTTTCTACAATTCCCCCTTTTGGTCTTATTAAAATGAGACCAACACTAATCCCTCCAACCTCGGTCGTCCCCAGGGTGGAGCTGTGACAGCTGGTGTGGGGAATGGTGATTGATCTCTTTTTTCTCCACAGCTGCAGCAATGGTGCGTTCGCACAACAACCTAATGCACCAACATCTGCATAGAGCAACCATACACAGCATACCCATTATTGACATCAATACAGACACAATTAAGGTTTTCCATTTCCCAAACATTTGTTCAAACATCCCACTTAGTGGATTATCTATACCTGACATGTCATGCATCTCATTAGATAGTATACACAAACCCGCCAAAGCCTTGGTCACCGAACCATCAGGGGCAGTGTTGTTGGGAATAAAGGTGCAGCATGTGTCTCCAAACATGGAGCACACATTCCATTTTTCAGCTAATAACATATCTAGGGCCATTCTATTCTGGACTGTCATAAGTGATGTCGCCGCCAATTGCTCAGACAATCCTGCCACCGCATCCCTGGTCATATTGGCGAGGCGCAGCACATTGTAATGGATGTAATTAATCCTGTCTATATTTTTGTTGGGTGTAACCGGGAAGATGGCCGATAGTACAGGCACATTTTCGAACCCTGAAGCTACCTGGTTCGCCAATTTAAATGAATTTGGGACACCCCTGGGGATGCCTATTGCGTCCATATAAGTGGTGGAGCCTTTGGTCACATCAAAGCTTGCGTCCCTCCTGCTCCGACCCCCTTGTTTGGTCCCTGACAATTGTTTATGACCTAAAAGATTAAGAGGAACCATTAGCCTTATCATGGCGCAGGTCCCACCCCAATTGGCGGGGAGGGTGCGATCTCTGCACCACCAGAACAGGTCCGCCTGGGCCCACACCATTGAACTGGCGTTAGACCAGGTGGTGACATCAATTACCTGTTCAGTCCAGTCGGCATGGTCCATACCTAAAGTAAATGGTAAATGGGCAGATTTATATAGCACTTTTATCCAAAGCCATCCATCCATCCTCTCCTGCTTATCCGGAGTCAGGTCGGGGGGCAGCAGCTTCAGGAAGGGACCCCAAACTTCCCTTTCCCGAGCAAAATCATCAAGCTCTGACTGGGGGATCCCGAGACGTTCCCAGGCCAGTTTGGAGATATAATCTCTCCACCTGGTCCTGG
>JAODTR010005621.1:0-11268 GCA_025399935.1 Amblyopsis rosae
GAGTAGAGCCGCTACTCCTTCGTGTCGAAAGGAGCCAGTTGAGGTGGTACGGGCATCTGGTAAGGATGCCCCCCTGGGCGCCTCCAGGCACTTCCAGCTGGGAGGAGGCCTCAGGGAAAACCCAGGACTAGGTGGAGGGATTATTTCTCCACACTGGCCTGGGAACGCCTCGGGATCCCCCAGTCAGAGCTTTCCAATGTGGCTCGGGAAAGGGTGGTTTGGGGTCCCCTGCTGAAGCTGTTGCCCCCGCGACCCGACTCCGGATAAGCGGATGACGGTGGATGGATGGATATATGTGACTTCATCATAGCCTCTTTTGTGCCTGCAGTTTCCTATAGCGTTTAAGTGGGAGGGGGTGTGGAGGGAGCTAGGCTGTATATCCCGCAGTGCCTCTTTTACAGTTCGAGAAGAAAGCGGACACTCTCTGATGTCAGCACTCTCGGTAAAGGGACACTCTCCTGCATCCTATAGTCATTTGTCATGCAACCTACACGTACCTTGCTAGTTATTTGATATCATTTTCTTTTTACATTTATCTGCCACAAAGTCCGTTTTTGTGGCAGATAGTGATAAACTACCAGCTTTAACAGAGGCAGCAGGAATGTATTAAACCAGGCCAATAACGTAGCCCAATTGGCCTACTGCATTTTTTAAATGATTACCAACCATTTACATAATCCATCACGGTCATTGATAAAATACAAAATAAAATAAATAATAATAATCTTCTTTTTTTTTTTTTTTAGAGGGGGCCCCCTGGTGGCCCCGTGGCCACGAGGCTACCAGGCTACCAGGCTACCATCTACAAAAATCCACTAGGTGCTGTCTACAACACGCTCGTCCACAGTACAGTACCTAATGGTTTGTAATGTCGAATCTTTTGATCATATGGCTATTTTAATCTAGTTAAGTATAATAAATATATATATATATATATTTATATACAAATTCTTATTTAGTTCCAGCTTTAGTTTAGCTATTATCAGCTTCTCCACCACCTGTAGAAGCTGTTTTTGGACATGTCTAAGCAGAGTCACTTATTTTATTAGTTGTCTCTGCAGCATGACCATTTCGTCTGTGGCTCTAACTTAGTTGTAGGCTGGAATAAAGTGTCTGGTAGCTGGCATCGATCATTACTTACATTCTGCAAACAGATCTTCCAACAGTGCCAGTGTATGTTACCAAACAACACACCAATGTGCTAATCACGTAGAATGAAAAGACATTTAGCAGTTTATTACAAACATGGTACATAGTTCGCCTAATTTTGAATGATTAAAATGAGCCTTGATATCAAATTTCACGAAAGTTGATAACAAATTTAAACAAATGTTGATATAAAGCAAAAATATCAAATGTCAAAACGGCTTGCCCTGCTTCAAACACTTTTGCCACCCTGTATTTTATCTGCTCTACGAAATAATATTAAATGCTATACAGTCTGACTACTTATTACTGTGAAGCACTATTTTTACTTATTAGGATTTTAATTCAATTTCAGTCCCAATTGTGGCATTACATTTGGTCAAGAAGTTAAAAAATTACAAAATAAATAAATATAAAATGGTACTATGTAGAACTACAACATAATTAGATTTTTTTGAGTAGATCTATCTAGAGCCCTACAGTAGATTTTATGAAGGCAATCAGAGGTAATAGTGTAGTGTAGTAAATGTGTACTGACTACCTCTGTATCTCATGGGCCCTGCTGATCTTGGCTAGACCTCCAGGTCGTAGTGACAGACGCCTTGCGTCCGCACGCCACACGCTCTGAGCTCACAAGCTTTTTGTGGAGCAACGGCTCCCAAAAAAAGACAGTTGCTTCATGGGGGCTGACACTGTGTTACGTTCCCCCGTCCTGACCCCTCTCATAAGGCCTGGGCAGCAGCTGTGGAGATTAGACAGAGAGAGGAATGATGATACCAAGCACTCGCTCATTCGCAAGCTCTTTAACACAGCAACACACCCAGCAGGCCAGACTGGAGTCTCTGTAGCGGACTCCAGCAGGCTCACACTCACCTACCAACGACAGCAGCAGTACCCCAGAAAGGAGACACATCAGTGGGACTATTGCTCTGCGTAGACAACCCTTATCTTTGGACCTCCACAGGCATAAGCGGTGAATTCTGTCTGTCACACAAGAGTTGGCCCTATTACTGGAGACCTTTATTTTTAGTCCCCTCCCCCTTGCTGTGCAAGTAGTGGCACCAACTCATTTTAAACAGTGTCAACTCCAGGACAACTTGTAGATTAGAGGTTGACTTGGTTGATCTAGTGAGTCGACTGGCAGGACCGGTGAAGCACAGGTTGAACCATGAGCTGTTTCGGGTACCGTCGGGAGCTCAGTAAGTATGAAGACGTGGATGAAGACGAGCTGCTGGCCTCGCTCACTCCTGAGGAGTTGGCCGAGCTGGAGAAGGAGTTGGCTGACATAGACCCAGACGCCAACGTGCCCATCGGACTGAGGCAGAGAGACCAGACGGACAAGACCCCGACAGGGACCTTCAGCAGGGAGGCGCTCATGAAGTACTGGGAAAACGAGACACGGAAACTTCTGGAAGAGGAGAGAAGTGGAAGTAGTCCCATGCCGGTCAGTAAAGGTGTCATGAATGCTGAAGCACATAAGTTAATTCTTAATTGCTTTAATTGATTTGTAGTTTACGTGAATCACAGGGCCGTTATTTGCGTTGAATAGCTAAAAACATATAATTTAGTTTTGTAACTATTTAAAATGGTTAGTACATTTAAGGATTCTTATATATTCATGAATAATAATTAATGCAATATTGTTTTAATGTTTTTTGAATATTTTAATGTATTTTATTAAGATAGGGATTCATAATTTAACATTTATATTAAGGTTTTCAAAATAATAAGCCATTTAAAGCGATGGTATTCACTAATAACATAATAACAGGAAGAAAACGAATGCGTGACAGAAAGCAACAGCGAAGCAGAGAATGAAAAAGATGAACAGAACGAGAAACAAAAGAGAGGCACAAGAGAAGAAAAAGAAGAGGAGGTTGTTGAAGACGAAGAGGAGGAAGAAGAAAGCGACGACGAAGAAGAAGCAGTAACAGAAGAGGAAGAAGAAGAAGAAGAAGAAGAAGAGAAAATGTATCAGAAAGCAGTAGCCCTCAAAGAACCCCCCCAAATACTGGAACCCCCCGCGTCATTGAAGGTCGAGGCCCTGACGCTTCTAAAACCTCAGAGGGCGGAGCCTATGAGACGGACTCCTCCCCCTCCAACTGCTGACCCTAACGCTATCGGCAACCCCACTGTCGTTGATGACGCTCTGGAACGGGTCCTTAGAGATGACCCAGAGCTCACTGAGGTCAACCTCAACAACATTGACAACATTTCACAGGTAAGGATAGAACAGATGTTAGACAGCGGCCATTTTAGACAACATTTAAGATTTTATTAGCAAAGAACCCCAAAGACAATAGCCTCCTAAAAATATAAACAACGATTTTAAACTGATGAAAAAACGTTCTATTAATTTATATGATGCCCTGGAATTGAAGAAATCATTGAAAAAAATATATACACATTTTTAAAGATAAAGAAAAATGCTAAATAACAACTAACAAATTCTTCACCTTAACTGCAAAGCTGCATGTGGATCCTTGAATGTTCCTGACCCTCATTGTGGGTCAATCAATGTTAAGCACAATTTTCTACAGAACCAATGCTCTACATTACAGACACTACACTACAGTATTGCTAGTAGTACTGTGGGAATATTTGGCCCTGTTAGCTCCAAGCTTGCTATACCGTAATCGTCATTCTACCTGAAACTGTATTGTAGAAATACAGTATGGCCTCTTCCAAAGAACAAGATAACTAATTACAAAAGCAATACACACTGTGCTAATTTCCTACCAGCTTGTTTGTTACATTCTCACATGCTACCGTTGAATCTGACACCATAGGAGACCCTAATCCGCTTTGCAGAGGCTCTGAGGTCCAACACACACGTTCGGGCATTCAGCCTGGCCAACACCCATGCAGACGACCCTGTGGCGCTGGCCGTCGCCAAGTTGCTGCGGGAGAACTCGTCCATCACCAGTCTGAACATAGAGTCCAACTATGTGACAGGCAAGGGGGTTCTGGCCATGGTTCAAGCCCTCCCTGGGAACAAGACACTGACGGAGCTACGCTTCCACAACCAGAGGCACATGTGTGGAGGCCAGGTCAGCTGCTTTATCACATTATTTCATTATATAACGACATTAATAAAGCAGCAATAATATTAGGCTACGCTGCTACAGTATATGAGGATGCTTTCTCCACAGATTCATATAGAAATATCAAAATAGCTGAAAATTATTTAAAACATTGTTTTAATTCAGCGCATTACAATGATTTAAAACATTGTTTTAATTCAGCATGTTTTAATTCAGCGCATTACAATGATTTAATACATTGTTTTACTTCAGCGCATTACTAAAAATTGAAAATTTGGAATACAAACGTTTGTGGCTGTAGGGGAGGGGTATTGATGGGAGGGACACTAGAGTTTAAAGCCACAACAATGTTTCTAATGCTGTAACATGTTTCAGCTACAATTCTAGAAAAATACCAAGGCATGTCTCTTTAGATAAAAAAACTCCCTGCCTCTCTTCATAGTTTGCATTTTCTTATAATACATGAAAGGTTTTCCCTCCATTCCCCCCACCCCCTAACCTGACATGCCAGAGGAATTTCCATCTGGAGAGCCGTACATTGAAACTGTCTGTGAATGGCTGTACTTTCCAAAAAATACGTGGCAGTTGATTGGATGAACCATCTGGTCGTCTTCGCTGTCGGGACCATGGTCGGCACACCTAAACCACGCCCGTATAGCTATAAACACGACGCTGATTAGAAAGTTCAGTTGTTTCTTAGACACATTCGAAATGATTCCGAGACTTTCCAGACTGATTCTCATGATGAAATTAAACTGAAGCTACCCCCCCCACTCCCTGCACATAATGAATGACGTGTGTCTCCGTCAGGTTGAGATGGAGATGGTGAAGGTTCTGAGGGACAACTACACCGTGATCAAGCTAGGCTATCAGTTCAACCTGCCTGGTCCCAGGATGAGCATGACTGGGATCCTGACCAGGAACCAGGACCAGCAGAGGCAGAGGCGTCTGCAGGAACAGAGGCAGCAGCAGCAAGGCCGACCGGGAACGCCAGAGGGGCCCATTAACCCCCGCACTGCTGCGCTTGTAGGCTGCTAATCATTTAAAATCAACTAACCGTATAAATGATATACTGAAACAAATTGAGGCATTTTTAAATATGCATAGGGTAACTTATTAACGTAAAAAAAAAAAACTTTTAAAGGTGGTCAGTCATTATGGTGAAAGATTGTTGATATTTGAAGTCATCAAAACAAAAACAACCCTTCAATGCCATAGGGTGCTCCCTCAAAAGCTCATACGGTTGGTACAGCTTTGTGTGGTGCGGTCTGCACCACTTTGTTTGTGTTCATATTCACAGAGCAAGGGCTCTGTAATAACACCAGGTGTTTTTTCCAGCACACACAGATAACAGACCGTTATGACAGACTATGAGGAGATATATTCTGAATTTGACAAAGTGTATTGTAAACTATTTTATAGAATTGGATAAGAAGTGGTTCCTATTCCAATTACTTTTGAATGTTGTTTTGGAAAGTAACTAGCCAAAGTAACTAGCCAGAGGTCCACAGCCGATCCTCCAGACAGTTCTGTACTGACTGATGGTTCTCCCCCCCCATAGAAGGGAACACCCTCCTCCTCACCTTACACCTCCCCCAGAGCGTCGCCCAAGCTCCCCCGCAGCGATGCGGCTAGCAAACAGACTCCCCTCGCGCCACCTACCCCGCCTCCACCGCCTCCTCCCCCACCGCCCCCTCCCCTCCCCGGGGAGAGCAAGAGGAGGCCCACCAGGAAGATAGCGGAGGCGATCCGGGCCCACCACCAGGCAGGCGACGGAAGCAGCCGGAGTGGGGAGGCCAGGGTCAGGGGGAAGAAGGCGAGGAAGAGCCGGGCGAGGGAGAAGGAGGGCGGGGAGGAGAGGGAGGAGACCAGCAGCCTCCTAAAGGAGCTGAAGAGCGCCCTGAGGAGCCCCGTGGCCGGCGAGAGGAGAGGGGAGGAGGCCAGCCGGCGTCCCACGCCCCTGAGGTCAACACACGACCAGCTGATGGAGTCCATACGCGGGGCCAGCGTCCACAACCTGAGACGGGTGAGAGAGAGGGGAGAGATAGGGGGAGAGAGAGATCTTACCTTCCACCCGGCGGCCATGGCTTACACCAGTGGTTCTCAAACTAGGGGTCGAGACCCTCCGGATGCGGGGGTCACAAGATAACTTTCAGAAATGAAATAACATTTTACAATGATTAAAATGGTATAGTTTAGCCATAATTGTTAGTAGTAGTACAGTTTATATATTACTTTGATGTATTCTGCTACTAGCCTGTAATAAAATACTATTAAATAATAATATGGCAGTTATTCTACCACCTCTGGGGATAGTGGGGGTCGCAAGTAATTTTCGGGGGGTCGCGACCTGAAAAGTTTGAGAACCACTGACTTATACAGAAGAACAAAACATGTTTAATTGTGTTCCATGATTATTTAGCACCTGGCAGTACAGTACAGCACAGTGTGTGTTGGCTTTACCACAGTACATATGAAATCATGGGCTGAGAAATGTGCACAAGACACTTTTACTATTCAGTGTGAAACAATTAAACCATTCAGAGACAGGGTATAGATGCGGACGGCTGAGCAAATATAGGGTATAGAGTATCACGTCCTTTCTTAGCATACTCATAATAGGGTAAACATATTGTATGCAGATGCAGCTAATATATTAAATACCAGAAATGTTTGATTTAAAGACCAAGCACTGACACTTAGCCTATCACATGTATTATATTTTATCTATAGGTTCGTTTACCCTGGTATGTAAAAAATGTTTGTTGGCCAATTCAACACAGCAATGGAAGAAGTGAGTGACAAAATAACTGGTTCTACCACTACCAGTATCTACCAGTATCTACAGATACAGAGAGATGCAAGACATGAAAAAAGTATAATTCAGTAAACATCACTTGAGGATGAGGATAGACTAATTCAGTTCAACATTTGAACATTTGCCCAATGGCCCATTATGTTCATTCAACAACATAACTGGTACCTAGAGCTAGATGGAGCAGATTGTTTATTTTAGAGTTAATACCGTGCTATAACTTGTAATAATAGAGGCATTTAGCTACACAACGCAACCTAACATAAGGAGAGAATCACAAATTTGGCAAAAAACAAACAACCCTTGATAACACATGGGAAAACGAGAGCATAGCGTTGCTTAATAGCTTGTAATACAGTTTTACAATGGAAAAGTAATGCTGTCAGTGGCGTCCTAGCTGTGACATTCCAGACACTTAGTACCGTTATTTATAGAAACGGTTCACTAGAGCTTTGATAAAGACAGATATGGCATGTTACTACAGCAGCACCGCAACAACAGCAACCACATTATAACCACTCTGTAACACTAGAATGATACATACTAGTAACATTTAAGGACATGTAAAGGTTGACACTCTTAAAGCTCACTATATTGCAAGTCATGAGGTGTATCAAAATAATAATATAACCATAAACCATGCATATAGCTAAAAATAACATTTGGTCAATCTGTGTACCTTTTCAGGTGGAACTGCCTCATCATCTTCATTAACAGAAAATAAATCACTGGAGAGATTTGTCACCTTGGGAAAAATTTAAGATCCTGGATAAAACAGTGACCAATGACAAAAAAACCTGATTAAACTATTGAAGATAAAGTAATAGAATTGAACAAAAAACAAGGAATTATGCACTGAAAAATATCTACAGGAGTACCAATGTTATTTTAATGTATGTGTTTATGTAGCTATAGTACTGTATGTATTTTTAACTTTAAGACTTGCCTGAACTGTTGAAAGATTAGTTTTTTTAAATGCTATGCTTTTTTTTTGTAAATTGTAAATATTTTGTGTTGTTAGTTGTGTTTTTAATGTTATTTATGTGGTGTTCTTCCAAAATACCTTTTTGAAGTTATTTGAATTATAAAAAATTAAACTATGTAACTGTAATTATTTTTTATCCTATATTTTTTAACACTCAATTGCTCGCAGAAGTCCACACATATTACCCATCTCTCGGTTTGTTTTAAACACATGCACAAAAGAGCACTTCATTCAACAGAACTGTTGCAGGAAGGGTATAGAGACAAATGCCATAAATCCATCACTAATAATGTGGGAGGAACAAACATACACTCATGTTTCAAACTTAAACGTTAACACTGGTTTCAACCACAAAGCTACTTTCTCAGTTACAAACTGAGGAGTGTAATTAAAACGATCCCTCTAGTGGCTTGCCTGAAAAGTTCAGACATTAAAAAAATACATCAAAATATATTTTTTTAATAAAATATCAAATACCTTAATTCTAAGCGTATCAAAATAAACTACAAAATACAGCAGCAACACAATGTATCTAAATTTACTGTATTTTTGTATTATAAAAATACTATAAAATACTTATCCAATGGACCATGGACTTCACAAACCTATCAATGGGCCTGATTCTAGACTAATTCCTCACCTGTAAACTGACTCAGTAAAGGTATAGTCAGTCTGGAGAAAGCTTGTTGGTATTTGAGCTTTATCAAAATAAAACACCTCTCCCTTCTTCTGCTCAGATGTCAGCAGTTCTGGTACACACACACAAGCAGGTGATATAGCTGCAAGAATGTGTCCTCTCATTCAACCAGTTTCTAACAACGTATGTATAGGTGTACTGTTAAATCCTTAATAAATCCCTTTAACTCATCATACATACAGTATACATATATACATTATGAGCTACAATGCAACCTGCAGTAGACTATTGTATGCAGCCTTTCCTAACCTTACAGCCATAGTCCACCCACCCACCCAGCACAAAACATATTTAACACCTGTGCCCCAGATCTCTCTCACAGGCCAAGTGTCTGGACTTATCACCTACACACATCATTTATACCTGGCAGATACAGACTGCTGAATGTGTACAGTGCAAGACATAATCCCAGCTCAGCTGTTTCCTAAACCATCCTTCAACCCAGCCATCCATATGTCCCCAGTGATGAGGCAGGCTTTTATTGCTGCACACCCATACAGAAACATGCAGGCAGATTTTAGACACAAGTATCTTTAGATGCATTTCTTGCTCACTGAAAAGACACCACACATTCCACTTACAGATGGGTCCTGCACTACACATTATAGTTGTTTAATGCAGCAGTCAGGTCTGTAAAATTAAAACATCTTTATTTCTTAAGCTTTACATGATAATTGAAGTGATTCAAACAAAAAACAAACAGGTATCTTATGCATATTCTGGTTGAAAAACATAAAAGACGTCCAACTGACTTTTTAGTGTGTCGATAAAATAAAGGAAAAAACAAGTAGAATTTACATTTGACAGCCAGCCATAATGCTGTGGCAGACCTGTGTTTGTGGTGGTGTGTTTAAAGGTTAAAATGATGCTTGATGACAAAGATGTATTTTTGCCTTATTAAAGCATATCTATGTATTGCCCATACAGATACTGACTCGAAACAGTCCCATTCTCATGAAACCTCTTTCAATTTGTGCAAAAATATAACGAGAGAAACTCTGGAGAGAATTTACAATGGACAGCAAATGACGCTAAATATTTTGAAACCTTTTTTTCTTCTTTGTTTTAAGAAAATAAGAGTGCTAAAATAGGACAATTTGAAGTAAAAATAATCTAGAGAGCAACAGGGTATGAAAATAGTATTTAAGATAGAGAATAGACTTTTGGCAACATGATAAACTTTGTCAGTTGTCCAAGTGCTCTCTTTAATCACTGACCAACGAGGAGAAAAATAAACTGTTCGAGAGACAACTTGTAAAATTGCATGTTAAAGCTGCATAGGATAACTATTATAGCAAAAACCATAACTTTTGCATATTGGAGTCTTTCCAATATGCAACCTTAATAACATCACCCCTTGGAATTACAGATATAACTCAGTATGTATACTGGCTGGAACAAACAGGCAGTGCTGCTTTTCTGCCTCCCCGCTACTAAAATAAAAATGATATTTGTAGCCACAGTGAAAGACATTTAAAGTAAACAGTATGCTTTAACTAGTGTGTAATAAACCCAGTTATCCTATGCAGGTTTATTATGGAGTCAAAGGGATAGGAGGGAAAAAAAAGCAGGAAAAACAAAGGAGAGGAAAACTACTGAGAGAAATAGAGAAAGACTGGTGGGAGATGCACAATGTTAGTGAATCTCGCTCGCTCATCCACCAGAGAGAAAATGTAGAAAATAGATAGACAAATAATGAGAAATGGAAAAAAGGATGGCAAACATTTACAGGTTAAATGAGGTATTGCACACGTGAATTCACAAAAGCGTAAAGGCAACAGAAAATATACAGCAAATCAATAGATTTACAGTTAGAATGTAAATGGAAGGAGTTTTCTTTAGAAACCCAGGAACAATGTAGTGTCATAGTAATCACGGGGGTGGGGGGTTGAAGACCACTAATCTTCCCATTCATCCTCATCCTCAAAGTCCTCATCTTCGTCATCATCCTCATCCTCATCTGTGGAAAACAAATAATATGTTTACACGTCTATCGTGTTATTTGAGGTAGTTAGTTGTGATGTGTAAAGGGGCTGGTTAGACTACTTAGAAACCTCTCAACATTGTAAGTTTGAAATCCCACATAAAATAAGACACGTTTTAATGCCACTCTGACAGATGGCATTACATATCTAAAAATAAACTCGTCCTCATTTGAAATGACTACTCAAACTAAATTCGTACTGAACACACCCATAGATTCTGGATTGGATTCAATAAGCTTGAACCAATCCTGTCCAATCCACAATTAAGCCAATATTATTACAGTTCCCCCACTAGATGGCGCACTAGGTAACCAGCTACAGCATATGAAGCTTCTGTGTGCGTACCTGAAGAGTGAATAGCCTTGCTCCTCTTCTGCATTACCTCCATCAGGGCCCCTACGATGCCTGCCGAGGGGGTTGATGTGGGAGGGGCCGAGTCTTGGGATTCATCCCTCTGGAGGAGGAGCCAGCAAGGAGGCGGGGTTAGAGCAGGGTACAATATAAATCATGTTTTGCCCCCATACATACATACATACATACATACATACATACATACATACATACATACATACATATATATATATATATATATATAT
>JAODTR010005622.1:0-11268 GCA_025399935.1 Amblyopsis rosae
CCTAAAAGCTTGACAATTCCCCTGCGCATAACATAGGTTTGTACATTGACCGTTCTTGGAAGGGAAATATTTCAGAGCGGTTTGCTTCTTTTTTTTCATAGGGAGATATATAACGGCGTGTATTGTTGACCGTGATCATGTTGGGATGTTGACCAGTTTAGTAGTCTAGTCTGTCATAACCATAACGATGTCAAGATAATTTCGCTACAACCATAAATTACGTAAATATTACTCTCAAATACTTTAATAGATTTGATGGGCTTTTTATAGTAACCTTCTGGTGGCGAACTTGTAATGTGTTTTCCCTTCACGCAGGGGAGCGGCGTTCAATTCCCGGGTGGGATAGATTTTTATTTGGTTTTAATAACTAAAAGCATAGTTGTACAGGCTTAAAATTTGAGACATTTTTCGTCATACTTTTGTCCCCCTCACTTTAAAAACATCTCCTGCACCACTGTACACAAACATACTTTTCTGAAGGCTGACATGTCTGTATTAAAATTCATTTTTTCACTGGTAATTGTCTTATGTCATATTCTAATTTTCTGAGGTACTGAATTTGGGGTTTTCATGATCTTTAATCATCAAGATTAAAACAAATACAGGCTTGAACTATTTCAGTCTGTGTAATTAATCCACAATATATATCAGTTTCACTGTGTCAATTGAATTATTGAAATAACTTTTCCACAATATTCACATTTATTGAGAAGCACTTGATTAACAATTTGTCTTTATTTCTTTATGTCCAGTCTATGTACTCAGTATGCTTACACAGACCAATTCATATAAACGAAAATGCATACACAAACTACTACAGGGCATATGTTTAAATATGTGTTGCCCTATGTCTGTTATGTATTGTGTCTATTTTCAGGATGATTCTATAATTCACGATTAGCATTGTTTGGACTTATGACATTCTGTCTCTTTAAGCCTTTTTGCCAAGCGGTACCTCAACACAATGAATGCGACCCAGTTACAACAGTATGACAGACTCATTAATGAACCCAGCAATGACTGGGATATCTACTACTGGGCAACAGGTAAGGATAACTATTGTTGCACAAGGCAATTTAAAGCCGCCTAAGGGGGACAGCATTTGAGGTTTTTGTAATGCCACAACGCCTTTTGTGGGTGCCTCTGACATAGAGAATCTGAAATTGCATAGTAAAATAAATGCTGTGATTTTAAGGATTTGAAGGGATTCTTGAGTTTCTGTTACATTTTCTATTATAAACATACCTATAAATTATATTGAATAATGTATTGACTGTCAGTTCCCAGAGTGAGTTGCATCACTGACTGTGTTGACTGTTGAGCCTCATTAGTCAGAGAATGTGTAAATGTGAAATCACTCCAGATCAGTTCATGTCTAGGGGCTGTAAAAGTATTTTTCATTTCACATTTGGGGTTAATATTGGAATAGTTTGGCATCCCAAACCTGTACCAGTGACACATTCTAAAAAGTATCTACTGTTGTTGGTGGCAGAGGCTCATCCCACCCCTGATATTTACAAAGGAGAGGTCATGGATCTGCTGAAGGAGTTCACAAAGAATCGGGATCAGGAACAGAGATTGGATGCCCCCAATCTCGAGTACCTGGACAAGGACAGCCAATGAGGACTTGTAAGCCCTCAGAGACAACTATACGTGCATAATGAAGTACACTGACCAAGAAATGAATCCACATAAAAACATTTTGCACACTAATGGAGTCTACAAAGCTGATTGGCATTACAACTTGTAATATCGATTTAGCTTTTAGAATCAAATAGTTGTATTTAAGTTTTAAGATATACACTGGAAGTCAAAAGCAGAGAATTATAGAGGTTTTACAGTCTAGTACCTACTTAGTACCACGAATGTGCACTTCTGCTCAGAACAATGGCTATAAATGAATTAAAGTTTAACTAAAACCAGTTAAGTTTAAGAGTATCCTCTTGGGTGCAAATGTTGTGATGTGGACAATATATAAATATTATACTGTGTTCTCCTATAAATATATGCTATTTAATACACGTTTATAATTACTGCCTTTTTCAGTTTTTCTGTCTTTACTGTTATATTAAACTTAGTAGCGTAACGTTGTAGGCACTAAGACTATGTATTATACTGGTACTTTGTCAGGGGTTGACTCTATTTTGGTCGGTTATTGGAGGAACTGCAGATTTAGGCATATTCACATATTAATTTCTCAGCACCTGTGGTTCCTGCTTGGGATCCATCCATCCATCTTTTCGTTGTAGCTGCAGTGACCATATACGAGCACCTGGTGTCGCTGCAGTGACCATATATGAGCACCTGGTGTCGCTGCAGAGACCATATATGAGCACCTGGTGTCGCCAGACAATTGTCTTTATGTAGCAGCCGTTAACCTGGCTGTAGTCTGCAGTATAGCACCATAGCCTACTGATCGCTAATCTTTCTATGACAGATGGGATGCCTCTACTGGAGTTCATATGCAACACTAAACACAAGAGGGCAACACTATGGGTTTGGGGAAATATCTAATTTGCATCCTTTGCAATAATAATACAGAAATTATGAAACTAGGTTGATCATTTGCAAATTAGGCTATATGAATATACATTTGGCATCCTGGCATCAGATGTTGAGAAACATTAAGGTTTATGAATGCTAAATGTGTCAAAAAGCTTGAGTCTTACACAGCATATAATTGTGCTGCATCATTCACATTTGCTGAGCCCTAATGTGTTCATCAATGTGTGCGTTTTCAAATTGTAAAGCTAGATAGCTAAATGCATTATTTCCCCCAAATCAAATACAGTATATCGACAGGCCTATTTTAATATTTTATTTTTTAACCCCCTCCATAAAACCAGGGGCTCCTTTGAATGTGCATAAAATGTGTTCTGTGCACTGTAAGTTCAATAGACCCGCATCCTGAGAGAATACAGATCCTCTAGCCATGGAATGTGCAGTGAATGTCAATGCCGAATACAGTATAAGCCCTCATCAGCCTGCAGTACTACATCATTGTGTAACCTTGTGTGTCTGAAAACCAAGTCTCACTAGGATGCAATAAAACTACTACAATGTTTTGTCATAATATGTAACCCTGCTGAGGGAATCTTTGTCAGCCTTTTACTGGCATGCCTTTGGTTTGTACTAAAATAAACTAAAGTGATGTCACGAGGGTTCCCCTCTGTGAGCTCTTTGCTCTTCTGCCATCTGTTTCAGACAGATCTACATGTTGAAATAAACCTCCAAGTACAGTATCTTTAATCTGTGCAAATGTATCTAATACTCCATGTTATTGGTACTGGCAGCTATTGCACCACTTATCCTCTTGTTAATCAGAATAGGTATAATGTGGCACTTTGTGGCTAATGCTGTACATGCAGGCTCTATTGTCGTTTCATGCCCGTGTCTTGGTTTGAGTGTGGAATTCTTTCTGCATGCCCACACACAGCCTTGCTGTCATCGTGACAGTTTTATCTTTTACCCTTAGTGCTTGCTGTCTTCCTATGCTCCCCTGCTACAATTTCATCTTACTGTACGCAAGTTATGTTTTTGTACAAGTCAGTACCTTATATCGTTACATGGCTTCTTCTCATGCTGAGCAACACAATGTGAGATTTCGTTTAATTGCGAGTGAACAGGAAAGTTGGGTAAACTAGGATTAGTTGTATACATACCCCTGTTCAGGAAAATATGTTTTTATATTGGAGTGTGCAAGTGGCACAGGGCTCCTCTACTCATGGCTCTTTCCCTGAAGATATGTGGGCGCTGTACCAGGCTACTGTTTATTAGTAATGTAAATATGTATGTTTTAATGCGCTATCAGCTAGACATATCTATATAAATTAGTGTACAACAAATCAAACTGAATCAAATGGCACTGAGAAGCATCCACGTCCATAATAATTTAGCTGATTCTGTATTTGATGCCCCATTAAGATGTGCATGTGTCATAATACAATTGTTTACTATTTGCTGCATGTGTCAGCGTGGAAACCATATTGAACCCCCACCCATAGATAAGATATTGTGTAACCCTGTTCCATTTGGTATGCAAATAAAATAACAAATATTCTGACGTACAAATATAAAATTTGTGCATCTTCTTTTTATGTACACATTTATGTCTATATATACTGTACAGATAAAAAAAAAAAACGTTGTGCACCCCACTAATGTGATTCCAAAGGCAAAACAACATGGGGGGGTTGGGGGCGTGGATTGCTGAAGACATTAACACCCCTAGTTAAGAGGTGGGTGTTCACATACCCACCCAACTCCACACTTTAATTACGTCAATTTAATAATCACCTGCTGGTTATCCTTAAGCCTTAAACAACCTTGCAAACACAACGTGCCCTAGTTAAATTAAAAAAATATATTGTGTATTATTATAATCATCATCATTTCTAGATCCAGTATATTATCTTGTTTTGTTTTGAAAAGTTGGGAAGTTCATCAAGACATAAAAAGCATACCCGGCTGTAAAATAACCAACATACTACCACAATTTCAAGTAATATTGAAGGCCTGCATTGACTTCTGCCTGAGCCTTTGGAATGTAATGTTTGGCAGAACAGAATAGCATATTGTTTCCACACAAGACCAGCAGGAAATATAGATTACTGTTCCCATGCTATTTCGGGATGCTGTGGTGCTCTGCTGTGATCTGAGACACTGCTAACAGCAATGCAAAAGAAGTGCTGATCATCTTCTGTCTCACCTTTTCCTTCAGATACTAAGTGAGAGAGCTAGCGGTGGGGGGGCATGTGGATAGCTGGGCGGGGTGGGACTTTATAAGGCACACACAGAACACTTTGTGCCAAAACGCATGTGTGCACAATGGGCTGTTGGCAGTCACCGGAGGTCAGAGAGTGGAGGTTGGGAGATTTTTACAGTACCAGTGACGTTTGGGAGCTTCTCTTTAGCCTATGGTCTAACAGGGGGATTAAACTACAGCAAGGTCTCTGCTATTTTCTGGGCTCATGCTTTGGCCTGTATTATTCAAGGGCAAAAAAAAGAAAATGCAATTGCTATCCTTGGACAGTCTAGTTTAACTTTTCAACCGTAGTGCATTTAACAGAGTTGCCCCCTCCCAATCCAACCTCTACATATACATGTTTAGACATATCAGTCAGAGATTGAAAAAGAAAACTTATTTTAACATCATCATTTTATACAGAATAAAAACGGTAAACAATGCTTTTCTGTAATAAACTGGCAAAATAGAACTCAGTGCAGATAGACAGAACAGTATACAGACAATCACACAAACTCATTCAAATATTAACACACAAACATTGGAATGTAGGAAACCTTTTTTATATAATTTCTTAGTGGTTTGTCATTCTTCTACTTTTAAAGACTTAAAGCAGGCCATGATTCTGTCTTTTGTTACACTGAAAGACATTTGGGCATATAGTATCTAGTGTACTATGCCAAGGTTAATTAGACCTTTACTCGCTGCACTCTGGTAAAATCTAACTGACAGACATTTATCTGTTTCTAATCCCTGTAGCTTCTGAACTATTACTGATACATGCAGTCATAGCCATTCTGACCATGACCTCTACAAGTCTAAAGCTTCCTTCCAATACAAATACTTTATTTGTACTATAATTACTATTATACTATATAATTAACTTCCGTGACCATTTTTAATTCATAATTGTAGTCATATTTTCACAATTTGCAGTGCAAGACCACAATGCTCACGAATGAGCGTGTTACACACACATGCTAAGAAACACACACACACACGCACACACACGCATGCACAGGAGAGAAAAAATCTGGTCAAATCCACACAAAAAATATTTTCACTAAATATACACTTAAGTTGCGAGGTCATTACTGCACGCACACAGACACTCACACGCACACGGTCTGTCTCACACACACACACACACACACAGCACTCTGACAAAAATACAAATACATACATTCTTTTGGAAGCTGGCTTTTTCATTTTTTCTGGCTCTGGAAGAACATGTTGATTAAATGTTATTTTGAAAATTAAAAAACAAAAAAAAACAACACGAATCACTTTTTTCTGTTCTTAAAACGTTTCTTTTTCCAGAAAAAATTGAATGTTTTCATTTTTTCAACAGTTCTCATTACGACCAGTGCTAAATGTTCATGATTGGAAAAGGAAAATCAGGAAAATTCATTTGGGTTTTACGGCACATCACCCACAGTATACGCACAGACAACAAGGGATTCCAGCCAAGGAAGAACTGTTATAGTGGCACCAGAGAAAGAGACATGGCAAGGATCTAACATATCACTTGGGTGGGTGGAGTGGCAGTGTCCAATTCTACTCAAATCCAAACAACTTCCTTGTAAATACAGTCTATTACCTGGGTCACTCCAATGATCAGTTTCTGAGTAGAAGAAAAGTAAACATGAGACAAGAAACAAATGCCAGGGCAGTTTGACATCCTTAGAAGTGAACAATTCTCTTTTGTGTAGAGAAAGTTAAGTAAGAGTTAAGTATTTTCCATGTCAATGTCTTTCCTAGTCATTAGTCAGACCAGTCACGCACACCTTTGTTTTTTTTTTTAGACAGTCCCCTATTTAATACCTCAGAGAAACACAAATAAACAACAAAAAGGTTTTTTGGTTGGTAGTTTTGATTGAGTTTCCAGCAGGTCCTGCTCAAATACAGTGGCAGTTTGGTGTGGTGAAATAATCTGGATGGACAGGGAACTGTTGAGAGCGGCAGGGGGGAAACGAACCCGACACACAACGCAATTAGGTGGCAGTGATTAGGACGACAGCCGAGACATCAGAAACGACTTGCAGCTCTGAAAGAGGGATTTGTCTGTCCTATTGGTTTGTTGAAAAGCTTTAGGGCTTGACACACGAGATGTTTCAGGACACTGGCAGGACTAAGGGTAAATAGCAAAGAGGCCTGAGAACCAAGACAGACATGACAGATATCCTTTGCAGCTGAGACTGCTTTTTACGGGGCAGGGTTAGGAACGACAGTATGTGCTGAGCATAGGAAGCTGATGCTGGAGTCAAGATAAAGTGTTCCAGACAGGATTGGCTGGTGCTCTTAGGCCTTGAGAGCGTGCCACTGGGCCACCGCGGTGCGAGGACGACCCATCATGTCCTTCCAGTGTTTCACCTCAGCAGGGCCACTCTTCCATGATAGGTAGATCTGAACCAGAGACAGACAGAGAATAAGAAAATAGGAGAGATCTGAGTTCACCATCTGAGTTCACCATCAGAGCAATGCCTGCCATTCTAATTGGAACATGTAGCAAATCCTGACAAATAGCCATTCTGTGATTTAAAATTAAATATAAAAGGAGGACATTAGCTTTTACGAGAAGAAATGCACTTCTTGTCACATAAAACACACGCATGAACGCATGTGCCTGTCATTTGATTTGCATGCTCCAGCAGGGGGCAGTGTGGACTGGCTAAGGCTGGGTGTGAGGAACACAAGCAGGAAGATATGAAGAAACCGGGGGTGAGAGAGCGACGTAGAGGTACCTTTCCAATGACATCATTGCGACTGAGCTTGTCCTTGTCCATGACGGTGATGATTATGGTGGTCTCCCTCAGCACGTGCGCGGGCACGTCAAATGGGAAGGACTCATTGAAAACCGGATTCAGACAGCGCTTCATCACCACCGTTTTCTTCTTCTCCACCCGCTTGTCCTTGTGCATCAGCCACAATTTCACGTAGGGGTCTGTCAGGAAAGGAATCGTGCTGTTGTTGACCATTTATTGTGACCCTCAGCTAACAGCTAACAGAAAAACTGCTTGTGTTGCGCACGATAAACAACAGCTGCTGCCCAGTTTACAGTGTACCAAACTTGTGAACAAACCAGCAGTGTTGTGGTTGTCTGGATATCAGTGATTGGGTGATTTAATAATGGTGTGTGTAAAGCAATAGTGCCGTGCTGAAATAACGTATTTACCAGAGGTGCCGCCAATGTCCATGGCTTTGAGATTGCGAGCTTTTATGATGCTCACAGTGATGATGTTAGCTGTAGGGTTGTAGCAAAGAGATACCAGCAGATCACCTCGACTCCCCTGAACAAAACATACACAAAGTGAAATTAAATTGCCAATTCAGAACATTTGCCATAAGTACAAGGGATTTGATGTAATAAGGATGTTACACTGCAATAAGCCAAGATCAGAAGTATGTAAACTGTGGAGCAAAGGTTTTCCCAAAGGGGCAGCGCTAATACCAAGTACTGAATGTATATTAAGTCAGTATTTTCAATATTTTCAGCACAAGACATGTTGATGTGTTTATACCAAATCTGTGTTCTCCCTCTGGTTGTCTGTGTTCTTTTTCCACCCACCTGCCAGTTGCTTCCCTTTATTATTCTCCTTTCTTCTCAGTCTCTCTCGCTCTCTCTCTCTCTCTCTCTCTCTCTCTCTCTCTCTCTCTCTCTCTCTCTCTCTCTCTCTCTCCCCCTCTCCATGCCCCCCGGGAAAACCTCCTCAGCCAAGAATGACATCGCCAGTCACAGTCTTTTTTCCCTCCCTCTCTCCCTCTGTACTCACACTGCCATCGCTGCATGGTTTCAGCTCCTTCCAGAACGTCTGCATGTTGGCCAGGTCCAGCTTGCTGAGGGGGATGGACACCTCGCCTATGGGGTCGTTCCTGCTGAAGCGGTCGTAGTCCAGCACCTGCAGGTACAACGTCCTCTGGATGACCTTCTCATAGGGGAACCCTGAAGAAGAGGAAGGACGGGAAAAGCTCACAGACGAGACACGTGTCAACGCAGAGACAAAGAAATGATGCAAAGTGAATGAAGTTCATTGTTTGGTAATGTGGAAAATTGCCTGACCAAAGGAAGACGCTGAGATGAACAGAGTGAATCAGGTTTATTGATGGTAGAAATGGGTAGAGAAGAAGTACAGATGCTTAGCATTTGTTGCAGTGAACCCATTATCTCGCCAGCTGTAACAACACGTTTACAGTGCTGTAGGTAGTGGAAGCCATTTTATAGTTTAAATACTCGGAACAAGACATGGAGATAACTACTATGTGTTTAACTTCATGTTCCAGCATGTGATTCCAGCTCCTGTAAGCATCCTTAATCAAGACACCTAACCCAAGACACCTAACCCCCACCTGCTCACTATGCATAAAGGTTTCAGTTAAAATACCTAACTGTAACCTGACAACTGCTGCTGTAATCCAAACATGGGTCAAACCTTCAAACAGGAAGGTCTCGTTCCAATGAGGGTTGAGGTTCTTTCTCTTGACCTTTGTCTCCAGTTTGTGCTTCTTGTCTGGCAGCAGGTAGAGCTTGACAAAGGGGTCGGATGTGCCTGAGAAGTCCTTAGCGGGCAGGTCTTGGCCCTTCAGGATCTTCACGGTAAGAGTGGAGTCCTGGAAGCTGTATCCCACGCTGAACTGGATCCGACCCAGTTTCTCACACACCGGACCTTCATGCTCCTCTTCTTCAGAACCAGGAGACAACTTAAAGAGGGCGGGAGAAAGACAGAAAACAATATAGCATTACATTTGTCTCTTCTGTCATTCTGTCTCTCTTGGTATTTTATATTATTATATATTATTTGTGTGTGTGTGCACGTGTGTATCTGAAATTTTCATAACCTCTAACAATGCACACGTGTACTAATTGCCAAGACCTTTTCACATTTTAATTAAAATGATTGTGAATGTGCATTGGCAACATGCAACGAACTAACTAACGCATACTGAGTCATAACAACTAGAAGTACTCTATGAGTGGAGACAATTGAAAGTAAAGTGTTCTGTGATCCATCTCACTTTTCAGAGGAGGGATAGGGGGGTTCAAACCAATAGGAGGGCTCTAAATAAGGCATAATGTTATGTCATATGGTGGGGATAAGAGGAGAACGGTGCATAGCGCTGTGTGGCAATGAACAGCAGATACACCCTCGGTAGAGAGACCTGCTGATTGACAGTGGCCTGTGGCCATGGGGGAGACAGAGAAATCCAGTTAAAAGAGCTATCTTATAGGTGAGAGCCAGTGGCGGGGCTCAAAACGCAGTTGGAGGAATTACACGTTGGTGTGTTGTTTTCTACCTCTCTGATTGAGTTACTCATGCTGATTCTACAAGCTCAATGTGATCGCCTCTAATTATGCTACCCAGCCATGCCAACGGTTGACCTCAATTGTCTTTGCCATCCTCTGGGTTGTGTACTCTTTGCTCGGCCCTCGTCTCATTTAAGTCATCTAGTCAGCACACAACAAGTAACCCACACCAGCCACAGGATAAAAACACTTGACTATTACACAAAAACACATAAACAGAAGTTACAAAAAAGACAAATCAAATACCTGCATAAAGAATCAATTGAACACCAACAGTTCATTTATACAAGTACAGTATTCCAAGCTTAATCAACCAGAGTTAGGGTATGTTGAAATAGTGTGTGTGAAAGAAACATACAGGACGCTTATGTAGAAGCTCACAGAATACATATTACCATTAAGCATCACCATGAACTCGTAGTCATAACCCATGTAATTACACTCAACACAACCCTCCCCTACCTTAATCACCCTGAAGTCCCACCGCTACTAATTAGCCAACGTTGCTGAATAAGACATACCTGTACTTCACTTTGTGTCCCCCCCAACAAGATTACACGGTGATAATTAGCCTTCACTTCTCTTAAGATGTAGACATTGATTCTTGCCACTGTGCTCGTCCACAGGTGGATGAGCCTGTGGACAGGGTTACACACCCCTTTGGGAGTTTAAAGGACTATGCTGAACTGAACTGTATCTGCTCATTCGGATCACCTTTCCACTTTCCTTTCTAGAAAATACACAGCAAAAAACAGCGCATTGGCAATTATCACATATAAACCTGTGTTTATAATCAAACATTTGAAATGCTAAGAAATAATGTTCCATAATGCTAGTAATTTATATAGCCATTTATTATTATTATTATTATTATTAACCTGTGCAGCGCCTGTGGTTTGTTAAGGTATTGCTCATGGCTGGTGTCCTACTTCAAAAACCCTTCACCATCTGAAGCAACGTTGTTGTTATCTCAAGGTTTCCATTTGCTTGTTTACCATAATACACATTTCTGGTGTCCATGTTGCATCCATCTCTGCAGTTGTCCCTGCCGCAAAAATGTTGGCTTGTTGAAGATGCTACTTCAAATACCATCGAAAAGTATATCAATTCAATATCAAAAATATCAAAGTACTGTGGGCAAGTTTGCTATTAAAGAGATAGGAAAGAGGTTACAAGGTGCAGAAATATTCCCAATATATTGCAGAGGGATATATTTAATATA